>JAQZBX010008206.1:0-48602 GCA_029593785.1 Cabassous unicinctus | reverse complement strand
CCCAAAAATCTGTACTTAGAGGATGATTCAGGAGTATATCTCTTATGCAAATTGGGGGTGGGGGGGGCTCTTGTGAACTGGGCACTTTATTCCTGTGCTATTACCTCCTGTGTTCTATTGTTGCACAGAATTTTACAATTCTGTTTTTCACTCCACAGATTTACCATTAAAGAGACATGGGGAGTATGAGCTGGTGACTCCAGTCAGCACAAATCTAGAAGGACGCTATCTCTCCCATATTCTTTCTGCAAATCACAAAAAGAGGTCAACGAGGGATGTGTCTTCCAACCCTGAGCAATTGTTTTTTAATATCACAGCATTTGGAAGAAATTTTCATCTCCGACTAAAGCCCAACACTCAATTAGTAGCTCCTGGGGCTGTAGTAGAATGGCATGAGACATCTCTGGCTCCTGGGAATATAACTGAACCCATTAATGATCATCAACCAGGAAGTACTTCAGAGACGATCTGGAAAACAGAGCCTTTGCAGGCTAACTGTGCTTATGTTGGTGACATCATGGACATTCCAGGAACCTCTGTTGCCATTAGCAACTGTGATGGTCTGGTAAGACTCGTTCCCTTTTGTGTGTATGTGTGTGTGCAGGTATTGGGAGTGTTGCATGGCTTCAGCATGGTTTGGAAGATAGAGGTAGAAAGGAAACCTCATGACTATATTTTAAGCTCACGGAAAAGCATTACAAAGCATTTGATTTTCTGTCAAAGATGTATGCCTTGGCTTAATTTATGACATGAAGACATTATTCTAAAAAACAAAAGAAAACTATTTAGCATTTCTTGTTTATTTTTTTACATTTGTTACACAGGGAATTTTATTTTCTAATACTTGTTAGTCTAGAATTTGAAAATCAGTGATTATGCTAATTTCTTCCAAAATTTTCTGAAAACTTTCTAAAGAAACAGATTTCTTCAAAATGATAGTATTTCACTTATCTGGAAACTTTGGCTATCTTCTTAGAGTATTTTGAAAGCATTCTTTAGCTTTCCCATAGAATGCTAAATGGGAAATGAACAGATCCTCTGACAGAATCTGTCCACATAATGTTACTTTTTTTGGTCATTCTTGCTTTTTTATTTTTAAATTAATAAAGCATAAATCCATCTGTATTAGTCAGCCAAAGAGGTGCTGATGCAAAGTATCAGAAATCTGTTGGCTTTTATAAAGGGTATTTATTTGGGGTAAAAGCTTACAGTTACAAGGCCCTGCAGAGTCCAACTCAAGGCTGCTTTCTCACCAAAGTCTGTTGCCACATGTTGAAGCAAGATGGTGGTTGGTCTCTGCCTGGTCTTTCCTTCCTTCTTCCTCTTAAGGCTCCGTGAGTCCAGCTTCTTCCTATCTCAGCTGTAGGCTGGCATAGGGCTCGCCTCAGGGCTTCCTGTATCAGTCTGGCACAGGGCTAGTTTCTTTCCAGGCTTTATCAGCTGCTCAGCTGCTCTGTTATCTTCTGCTGCAAACTATCAGGCAAATGGCTCATCTCTCTTCCCCGGGTTTTAGCTGTTTGAACCTTCTCTCCTCTGGCAACTATGGGGTCTCTCTCTTCCTGTGTCTTCTTGAGTGAGTGTCCATTTATATCAGCCCACCAAGGGGGCAGGGACTCAACCCTGAGTCACGCCCTACTGATGTGGTCAAATCAAAGGCCCTAAATTGATTTTATTAAATAAACGTAAAACCTTTGGATACAAACAAAGGGTATCACACCCAGAGGAACAGGCCAGTTTACCAAAATAATCTCTTTTTGGGGATTCATAAATTATCTCAAACTGCACCATCCAAAGTGTATAATCAGTGGTATTCAGTATAATCATATAGTTGTGCACTCATCACTTCAATCATTTTTAAAGCATTTTCATTATTCCAGTAATAATAATAATAATACTAAAAAACAAAAACCAACCAAACAAACAAAACTCATCACCTCTTAATCTCTCTATACTTACCCTACTGTGTATAGCTGCTATTCTGTTTCCTACTCTCTAGTTTATTTGTATTTATATTTTGTAAAAAGTCTTATATATGCTCATATTTTACATGAGATTTCACTAATAACATTACTTTTTGAGCATGAGATCAGTCTCTTTGTATGGTGGCTTTGATTCATTTTTTTTCTTTATTTTCAAATAAAATACACATTATTGTTTTTCAGTTTTGCTATTGAGGCCAAGAGTAAATGGCCCTTCTTTATGTACTCTGCAGATGTGAATTATTTTTATTTGGTTTGTATCACCAGATGTTATTTGAAAATTGTGTCAATGTTTATGCCTCTTCCTCTCACAGATGATTCCAAGTCTTTGTTCAAAAAGAGCAACCATTTTTCTTTCATGGTTGCCAGGCTGCTGTTTCTTAGGTGTTCAGAGCCCTTTCTTTTGTTTAAATCACTGCTTCTGGGAATCTCAGAATATTCCTCAAATTCCTGCTTGTGCTTATTCTACCTTGTTTGGACTTCCTATTATCCCGTGAATGTTCTGCTATTGTCCTCTTTATGGATAGGCCCAGCCAAATCGAGTTATGAAACCATCTGTTTTACCAAATGTTGGTGAATTCATTTTGTTTTGGACTTTATTTTTATGGTTTTGTACTACTTCTTGATATTCCATAGGGTTTTAAAAACCAGCACAGGAAACTGTACACAGCATACCTGTAGCAGATCCAAGGTTCCAACTTGGACTCTGTTAGATCAGGATCCATATCCTCACACTTGGTGCTGGACCATGTTCTGGGATTTGAAGATATATGGAGTCTCTCAAATTCTTCTCATCCTATATAAAAGGTTGAATAGGTCTGAATTAAATGTCATTGAATTAAAAAGAAGAAAGCCCTTCCTAGAAAAGATAACTGAAGTTTAAAGTATTCACTGAGAGAGCTTTGATTCAGTACCACTAAGATACAAAAGGAAATAAATTACACAAAAAGATATACTGTTTTATAATACTTCTGAGTAAAATATCTTGAGTATAAATCTTAATTCAACATTATTTTTCAGTTTTATAGCATAAAAATCATGTTCTTTTTATCTTCTCAGTTAACATTTGAAATTTGGCATCTTGGCTTGAAAATCAATTTAAGGAAGGAAAAAATGGAAATTATTTTAATGGACTACCATAATGAGTGATAAAACTGAGTTAGCAATCAGTGTTTTCTTACTCTACATGTCAAGTTATGTAACCACGGATACAGAAATCTGGGGCAATTAAGTTGTTATAAAGAAGAGGAATATAGATATTCCTCTATATATATGAGTGAACATTATTAGGATTAATTTCTTTCTTTCTTTTTTTGTTTTTTAAGAAGGTACTGGGAATTGAACCTAGGACCTTGTACATGAGAAGCAGGTGCTCAACCACTTGAGCTACATCCGCTCCCCATATATGCACACATAGATTATATATTTATAAAACTTTGTTCACTGTAACTCTTCATTTGCTACATTCTTTGATCTATTAATCAGATAATTAACAATATTTGTTGGAAACCATTTATGGATCAAGCACTATCCCACGTTCTCTGTAATGATGAAAAAAATAATTATGGTTCCCATTCTTATGTTACTTAAAGTTGTTAAGTGTCAAAATATCTTGCAATTATATATATTCTAAATTTTTAAAATTTTGGAACTATGTTTAACTTAATTTATAGTGGTTAAGGGACATATCTCTGGGAGAGATTTTATGAATGAGAGTTTCTGAGCAGAGATAAGTGGCCCAGACCCTGGGCTTGATCCAGGAAAATGGTGGACCATACCAGCAGTGCTGTGTATGGAAGACTTTTCTAGAGTTTCCAGCTCACAGCAGTCATATGCCAAGAGGAAGAATGCAGAATATGGTAGGGAGAGAGGCAAGAATTATCGAGAGTGTGTGGTTGATTTTCCAGATCAACAAACTGGAGGGGTAACACCAGCAACTACTGGATAACACAGGAAGGATCTTAATTTGAAGCAGAGAGAAGATAATAGGCAATGTACTGAATCTTGAGAACACAACCTCTCTGTCATGCCATTCCATTTATGAGTGATTTAGCTTGCTTCATGAAGCTGGGGACAAATTCTTAAAATTGCAGGATTGCATTGAACGGGATAGGCCCTTATCAGAGATGAAGTGGGAAGTTTGGTGAGACTGTGAAGAGAACTGACTGATTAGCTGATGCCTAAACCCTTTTTGTTCCTTTAACTTTCTATGTGTAGATTTAAGCTTGACCTTCTTGACCTCTGGCCTTTTATTAGGAAAGGAAGCACATGGCATAGATACCTGAAGATTAACCTGATGGGATATAAAGTCATTACCTTGGGAGGCTCTGGGATTATCATCAAATCCAGGTTGTTTTAGAACAGCCACTTCTGGCCTAAAAATACTGTCAGCATATAGTTAACTCTCATGATACAGAAAAGAATGCCATTGAAACCTTACCTGGATGAGGAAATTAATCCTTTTGATTAGGTTAATTTTCTTCTGGTGTAGAAAGGATGCCAGTGATCTGATTTTCTACATGTGCCTTTGAAGCAGTTACATTTAGTGAGCACCCACAGGTATTCATTATTCACTAAGGTTAGAGGGTTTATAGCAAGGGCCTCCTCGGTGAAATTTCTTCATATCTTTTTTCTCTTATGCTACATTGTGGTGAGCTATGTGAGTCTGAAATGGGTGGCACACCCAACCAGAATTAATTTGTGTTTAAAAAAGAATTTTGTAAGCCAGTGCTACTTAAAGCATGGTCTGCAGACTCAGATTCATGACAAGCGAAATGCAGGAAGTGAGACACTAAGCATTCAGAAACTTTTATAGCAATTTGACAAAGTGATTGTAAGTTTGCTGGGTCTTATAATAAAAAAAAAAACTGGAGGATGGACTTTCATGTGGTTTTTTATTTTTCTTGGAATTCATTTTTTTCATTATATTTTTCAAAAATCTTGTTCTGGGAGAGAGAGTGGGAATGGGGTGGGGTGAAAACTGTTTCTTCACCACTGTTAGTTTGAGAAGCCGTGCTGCTTTGCTGGATTTACACATTTTGGACATCAGAAACTTGACTGAAACAGGAGTCTACCTATTCCAGTAACTATGAAAGGATCACAGGAAAGGAACTTTAACGTAGGCATTAATGAAGAGAACAGAAGAATGTCTTGAATAACACATGCAGAGCTATGTCTAAAATGAGATCTGGACACAGGTATGTTTAATAACAAAAATATTAGTCAGTGGGTTTCTGAAATCAACATCAAGGTCTTCCTCACAAATAAATTGATAATAGTTCTACCCACTATGTTCAAGAGCAATATCTAATCTTTGATACTTTCCTGTTCTTTGTCAGGACTATGCATTATGAGTGACTGCTAATTCTTCCCCAAAGTCTGCCCTCCCTATAGATTATAATTGTTGAGATATACAATTATAGACTTGTCCCTGCATTCTGACAGCATCCAATCCAGCTTCTTTGGATACTCCCCCAAATTACCAAGCCAAAGGCCAAATCCTGCAAAAGGTTCTTTCAGCCTATTACTGAGATGTCCCATGGCTTCCTTTGGCATACATTCTGCCTCCCTGCAACCAATAATAAACTCAGTTTGTCAACTTAGGTGTGTTCCTGGTGGTCTTTGGCTGGGGAACATTGGCATGCTTTAGCTCTCTGTTTGTACATCTCTGAAATGAGATTTCAGTGGTGAGGAACCATCGTGATAATGAGCATTTCACATGCTTCTTGTGGGAAGACACCTGTGGTTTAGAATCCCAGCTGCAAATGGATTTCTTTAATACAGAGTCCTGGCAGTCCTCTGTAACACAATAAATCTCCCTTGTGCATAGTAGTGGCTCCTAATCATAACTGTTTAACCAGTTTGTGCCCCCAAATTTGTGTTCTACAAGTTTTCCAAAATAAAGGTTAGTGGTTTATGCCATGTATCTCATAACATAAAGAAACTAGGTGTTTCTACACTAGCTAGGACAAACTTACTTGGTTAATAACCCCTGGATTTTTTTTCGGAGGGAACTGGTTGGGAGTGCAAGAACTGACAAGATGGAGCTTTGGCTAATGGCTCTCCTGGGTTACCCAGATCAACAATTTCCTTGTGAATTGATTATAAGATCAAGGAAGTTTATCTTGAACAAGTTTTCAATATGTTTTAACTTTTGGAATTTTCCTTCAAATGAAATTAGGGGCTATCTAATAAAATATGTAAAATAGATAAACTCAGAGAAGGTTTGGTTACAACACAGGTGTGGAATGCTCTTTATTCTGGTTTCTCTTCCCCTTATTCTATCCTCATTCCAGCTCATTGTCAGGCTCCCTGAGGCATCTAACATCAATCTTCACTGTTAGGGCTGGAGTTAGTTGCATGGGTTCTTGAAAGCTTGAGGTTAGCAATTTGGGAGCCATAAACAAAACCTCTTTTCTAAAATGTCTGATAGTCATATCTGGTTAATATCAGAGACATTTATATTCTTCTTAGACTTTGGGCAGGACCAAATGAAGTCTTTGTGGACAACTGTAAAGCTTGTAAAGAAAACAGCCTCTGGATTTGGTTCCTTCAAAACCGTGTTTTACCATGCCTGTTTCAGTAAGTCTAGATGCAGAGGCTTAAAAGTTTGCTTAAAAAAGTATTATGAGCCAGTGTGCCTGTGTTCAAGAACATTAGACTGGTGGTTGTAACTAGAGTTCAGTTTGGCAAATGAAATTTTAGATACTGAAAATAGGTACAAGTCTGTAGCTATCTATAGTGGACTTAGGAAAGAGGGTTTTTGAGGGCTGATCTTTAGATGTTGACAATTGAACATCTGCTTTTATGAGCAGAACCTAATCTCTGAAGGCTTGTCCCACCTTTTTCTCTCATATAAGCAGGTGACATGTGCTTTATTGATGGGCCAGTGGGGGAAATGTGTGTCTTCATGGTTTACATGCCAATTGAAGAGACCTTAGAAGGTCCTTTTCTCTGTCTCTTTGGAATCTTATACTTTGAGAAACAAAGGGCTGAGACTATTATTCACCTCCAGACACATATACCAAGCTATTTTAGCAATGTTCAAAGCACCTATACCCTTTAATTTCAGGGTAGAAGACAAAAAAACAGCAGGCAGTGGCCTCCTTCAAAACAAAGAATGGGTGACAACCTTGCAGTATAATCAGTCTGGGAGAACCAGTGCTGTGACAGGCTTCATTGCTCCTTACCTGAGGCCTGATCAAGCAGTAGTCTTTCGGGAGCTGGCAGTTATTCTCTTAGTTGTGTGTGCCTGCCTATGCTAGGTCTGGGCTGTTGGCTAAGTCTGCCACTCTGCTTCCTTCTGCAAATAGGATGCCAGTTTGTGTTTATTCAGGGTGGTAAGGGAAGGTTTGGCACAGTCCTTGATCATTTTTGCATCTCTTATCTAATTTGCATATGCCTAGAACCGTACATATTTCAAGCCTTTCCACATTTTTCAGCTATTATTTCTCTTGTGTGATTTTACTTTATTTATACAAAGAATATCCAAGGATGTGGACTTGGCATAAAGTAGGAAATGAAAAAACAACAACAAGAACAAAAGCAGGACAAAAGTATTTTTTTTTTTTAATTTTAAAAATATTTCTTTTTTAGTAGTCATTTTGTAGTTCATCTAAATTATTTGTGTTTATTTAAGAGTACCACATGTTCAGTGTTTATTTCATTTACATTAATTTGATTATGGTTTATTTCCCATGATCTACTCTAATTTTGTTATGGTAAAATTTTAAAAAAATTGTAAAGATGTATTAAAAATTGATGAAAAAGGTAAATTTTAAATTGCAAATCTTGCTTTCCCTTGTTGGCCTGGGGAGTAATGCTTTCTATTCTTCTAGATGCCATGGAAACCATGATTTCATTATGAATATAATTGAGATTTTTAAAGATATTCCAGAAATGTTTTAAGAACTTTGAAAATAATGCTGATCACAACTTAAATATCTTTTTTGGGGCACATTATAATTAAATCAAGATCAAAGCACTGTGCGGTATTGATGTGATGACCTTGTGCATAATCGCGCTTTGAGGTCACAGAGTCCTTGCAAACTAAACCTGACCTCTAGGCCCCCAACTGAAAATACTGAGTGAAAATTCATTTGACTTAATAATCTCTGATTCCAGGAATACTGATCCAAGTAAATAAAGCATTTTGAAGCACTAGTAAATGTAAGGTGCTTACATATACTAAAGACAATCCAGGCGCCACCTTTGTTTTCAAAGAGTACTGGAAATAATGTCTGTAGAAGCATAACAAAATACAAGGCAGAATGTTCTAAATGCTCTAAGACTACAGTAGAGGAAATGTGAGAGCTTAGATGATGGCAAGACCATTTCTGCCTGGAAGGATGATAGAAGGCATCATGGAGAAGCAATATTTGAGATACCAGCCGGTTGAAAAGATAAACATGGATAATAAAGTATCGAAGACAATGGCAGGAGATGAGGTGGGTGGGAGTACCATTAGCTTCTCAGGAAGGCAGGGAAGTTGTGTGGAGGTTCTGCAAGTGACAACCTTGAGAATGGGGAGAGGATGGGGAAAGCTGATTTCCTGAACTTTGTAATGTATGTAATGAATACATGGGAGACTCAAGGTAGTCTTGGTCTGTATTTATCTAAATATAGAAACAAATATGATGCAGATGAAATAGAGATAAAGAAATAGGAGGGTAATTCCTAGAGATATATTTCAAAGATGAAGTCACTGAATATCTAGTTGATATTGACAGGATTGCATGGGCATTTAAGATACACTTAGGGCAAGGATTTCTGGTCCTTAATTATGTTGCTTTTCATTATAGAACTGTTTCTCTGAAGTCATGATGCCTTTTCTCTTGAGTTTTCTCTGATTATTTTTCCCCAGTAACACTTTTTCTGGAGTTTGTTTCTAACATTTTATCCGAAAGAGTTAATAAATTTGATTTAGAAAAATCTGAATTCTTCTTCCTTCATCTGGACTCTGTAGTCTTTCAAGTATGATCAATTAAGTACCCTCAGTTTAGTAAATGTCTTTCCCTCTGGCATGTTTTCCTCACTTTTTCATTATATTTACCATATGTTCATATTCCTTGCTTCATTTCAATTTTTGTGAAGAACTGTCTTTTTAGTGATTTTTGTTTCTAGTGAACTGTTAGGTAGTAAGTAAAAAGTAGATCATAAAGAATAGCATGATCAACTTTAACTCTCAAAAGACAAAACAAACTGGCCAATGTCTGATTTTGATATTAACTCCCATTTTATTTTATGTCATTTATAGTATCTATACTTCATAGCTATATATGTATGTGTGTGATGTGTATATATATACACATACATATATATGTAAAACCATAGAAAAGACAAAGGCAATTAATGTTTAATTAAATACTTGGATTCAAAGACAAGTGACAGAATTTGTTGTTAGGTCACAAAGTTGGAAGGGGAGCCAGACTTACATGCAGGTCTGTTGATAAGAAAGCACAAGCTAACTAAATTCACCTCTCACAATGTGGGTTGATGTGGGGGTGTTAACAAGGAGGCCATGATATGAATTAATTTCTATGTTGATAACATTGTTAGAAATATATAGAGAAATTATTCACAAAAATGCAGTTGGAAAGAGAGATTTTAACTCATTGTCAATCTACAACAAATTGCAAAACAGACTTGAATTTGTAAAAAAATAAATTGTGCTTTTATTAAGCTAGGCAAACTCAGTGAATCCTAAAACAAGGAATTTCACACACTTTAAAAAAAAAGTTTATTATTTGACTAATTTTCGAGCAATTCTAGAATACTGCTAAATGTATCAAGAGATTATCATTAGTCCTGTTGTGGTTTAATTGTCAATTCTAAATAGGATATCGAAAAAAAGCTTCACATTTTCCATAATTGCAACAAATTTCTGAAAATTCTAGTATACTGATTGAAGAAACAGGGATATGTAATTGCATTGAGTAAGATCTAACTTGAGTCAGTAATATTAAAAATAAAAAGGGACATTATATAGCCTGATAGGTTTGAAATACATTATCTAGAATGTCAGAGCCTACTTTTATAAAATGTTCAGAAGATATTAAATTTGGAATTTTATAGTGGAATACCAGTAAACACCAAAGAAGGGGAACAGTGGCTACACTATTCAGAGGTATAATACTTTGGAAGATTCGGTTTGGAGAAATTTAAGTACCACTGGTAATGGAAGTCAAATCTTTTATAATATGGTTGAGGGAAATGGCTCATACTGTGTGGACATGGGTTTGGTTTGAATCAGGTAAGCCTGGATTCCACTTCCAATTTGACCACCTTTCATCTGTGTGACTCTGAATGAGTTATTTTTCTTTCCGTTAGTAAAATAGGGAAAGTAATGCTTGACAGGTCAAGGCCTTACAGAGAATGTTAATGCAGCTTTTTTACAGCTTGGCCTTTAAGAAATCGATGATTGTTACTGCGATCCCTTTCCTTCTTTTTCCATTTATAATGATTTGCCCTGAATCTTTTGTGTTCAGTAATAATAGTAGTAATGACTAAGGTTACAACTTAAGAAATACTGCAGTTACTCAACTCAGCCTTTAAACTAACTTGTGGAAAATACAGTCTTCCATGAAGTGAATACCTTGGTGGAAATTCCGTATTTTTAAGCTCACTTTATCCATCTGATGCAGGGATCCTTTAATATCATCTTCTCTGAGGTGTAGTCTTGCCTCTGCCCTCCCGAAGACTTACAAGGAATGGAAACTCACTGACATCAATCTTAGTTTTATATAGCTCTGTCATATAGAAAGTTCTTCCTTAGGTTTTACATGGAAATATGAGTTGAAAATATCTTGATCCACTTAGTAGAGCCTTCAGTACTGACAAAGATAAAGTAACCGTGAATGACCTCTTCTGATTGTTACTGTTATTACACTACCTAGGTTTTAACCAATCAGCAACTAAATCATCCAGTGCGTCACACAGCAAACAGCCTCTGCTTTAGGAAACATTTCCCTTCAGTGGTGTGATACAGCCCATACCCTAGCTGGAATAGAGAATTAACCAGGCACAAGTGATAATTTCATAATCCTTCTCAGGCTTTTAGCTTTGGTCAGGTATTTTAAATTATAATTCTCAGAGTGTGACATTTTTTGGGATAGCGCTAGAGCATTCTATGGCATTAGATGGTATGTAATGTTGTCCAAAGGCTTCCCAACTTAGTTCATTTCATATCTTTTTTCTTAGGTGATGGTGGTTAATATGCCACCTTATATCTACTGTTTTCATTTTGTTCTGCAGTTGAGTCCTCTGAAAAAAAAGGCTACAGGAAGGAGTGAATATGCTCTGCACCTTTTTGGAGGCAATTCAGGGGAATGGAAATAAAGTTGGCATGGTGGGAGCCTAGCTGCAGCTATCAGAAGATGCACTTTATTTTTATTTTATTTTTTGAGGTACCAGGTCGGGGACTGAACCTGGGACCTCATATATGGGAAGCCAGCATTCAACCACAGAGCCACATTGACTCCCTTAGAAAATGCGTTTTAAAACCTCAATGACATCAAACTTTTGGAGTCTTGGTGAGTTTGGTTAGCTAATAGAACTCTCCAACCCCAATTTAAAATGTAGGAGATTTCTGGAAGGCTGACTTCTGTCTGGTGATGTCCCTAAAAATGGAAGATTTTTACAGAGGACAGTGTTATTAGATGCTGGGGTGTCATATGAACATAGTGGAACCTGGTCTTAAAGTAGATCCCTGAGCAGGAAAAGCCTGAGAAAATGAACAGCACTTAGTGAGATTCTGCAAATGTTAACAACCCAAACACAGTGGGAAACATTTTATTTAGCGGTATCTGTGAAACATGATGCTTTCAACATAGTGATTGGAATCTTGGGGTAAAACATCTTTTGCGCTTGCAGGATACTTGATCTTGTTTAGAGGGTGCCAATATTTCATGTTTTCCTGTCTGGCTTCATATATTCCTTTATTTTTGCATACCTGGTTCTCAGCATGGTAGAAACCGGCTTCCCAGAGGATAAGAAAGCAAACCAAGAATAGTGATGTGGGTCTAGATAAAGTTAAGTCACCATGAGATCTCTGTTTGGTCAGCTGCGCCTTGGTGCCAGAGCTGGCTTCAACTGTGGTACCACACCTAGACTTAGCATGTAAGGATGAGGGAAAACTCTGAGCCATATTGGTCCCAGACCCTAAACATGGCTCTAAAATTTTCAGGGGAGGGAGGTGCTCTTTTTATATACTGTGCTTGGAGAAAAGTAGAAACATTACAGCAAAGTAGAGAGTTGATCTATGAGAATGTTTTGAAATTTGGGCTGTATTCATTCTGTACTTTTTCCCATACATAAAAACTAAGGTATGAATTAGATGAGTGATTCTGTCCTTTTTTCCACTCTTGGACCTTATGTTTTGAAATATTTTGTGAACCAAACACACTGTGTTTATTAAGTAATGAATCATTTTTCCCACTTTTTAATAATCAAAAACATACAAAATTGTTGGCCAAGGTTCCCAGTGAGCAAAAATTACTTCTCATCACTAGACTGGTTGATTATTTTTTCCAAGAAGAGATTTAATCATTCATAGACCTGTGTGGTCTATTTGTTTGAAAAAGATACCATTTTGTTCAGCTTTATGAACTGGTGAGTCATTCCCAGATCTTTATTCCTGCCTCCACTGATCAAGACATCTAAAACTGGGAAATTTTTGACTAGACACTTCTGAGATTCCTTCTAGGACTAAGGTTCTATGACACGATAACTAAGTTTGTATTCTAAACCATCCTGTGGACAGTGCTTTCCTTGCCATGGGAGAGATCAAAACATCACAATGATCATTATTCAAATCATGGTCAGGAGTGGGAATTGTGTGTATGAGTGTTACTTTTCTAAATGATGGCTTATGGTTACTTCTAATAATACGTTTTTTTGCTTTAAAAAATTAATCCATTAACTATGAATAAGTCTTGTGTGTTTGAATACGCCAAAGAACCTAACTACTATTAAAGTTTTAGATGTTTCAGCTTGACTCTTAATGAAATGTGGAAATCATGAAAACAATCGACATAAAGAGAAATATACACATATATATGTATGTATATAAATATTTACTTACATATTTCTATAAAATATTAAGAGAGGAAGGAGCTGTTTCCAGCATGGGATATTAGAGAAGAGCCAAATTACCTGAAGATAGGAGTATTGTGCCTACTATATTGATGCAGCCATTTCCCTGGGAGAATTCTTCATCTGTTATATTTGACAGGCTTTCTGGTTACATTTGACAAGATTTTAGTGCCAGACTCTGTAACTCAACTGTCTGTGTCTTGTTTGTGTGCAGTTATACTGATACAGTTTTTCCCAACTTATCTGCTTTCTATAGTAAGGAATTTCAACTTTTTTTTTTTTTTTTTTGGTTTGTCATACTGTTTTGGCCCATGCCCACTGCCCAGTCATAATCTCATCCAGTTTAACTCAGCACCTGTCAGTCCCAGATTGGATGAACTGTGCCACAACTCTCACATCCTCTCTCAGTCCTCTTGCCTGGAAACTGCATGTTCACTGGAAGCCCCTGTGAGTGCCATCTCCTCAGGTCATGTTCTGACTGAATACAGAAACTGTGTGAACTTGGACAAGCCACTTGTCTGATCCTTAGTTTCCTCATTTGATTTAGGTAAAGATTTTCTTGTGGTAGGTGGAACCTTGAAGTGTTTATACTTAAGTTATTCAGGTATCAGTAGTCACTAAGAAGTGCTTGCAAGTTTTTAATGCCATTTTGGTTCAGAGAACTGAATGCAAGGAAGAGGCCTTGAGGACTTTGATGGTCCTATGCTTTAACAATCTAGAGATCTTCATTCTCTTTGGTTAACTGTGATTCAAGCCAGAGCTCTGTCCTGTACTCTAGCTCTGTGCTTTATTCATCCTTTTCTGAATCTACATTCTCATCCTAGATGATCTCATCAGCTTCCTTCGCTTCAAATACCATCTTCACACTGATGACTCTGGTCTGTGCTTCTGGCCCTGACCTCCCCACTGAGTTCCCGATTTGTATGTATAGCCTACCTAGCCTCTCAACTTGGATGTCGACTAGCTATCTCAAATTTAATAGGACCAGAGATCAACCCTGGATAGCCACCTCTGCGCTCTTCCCCCCACCCCCCAACCACACAAAAAATTTGGTCACTATTGTTCAGACCAAAAACCCAGGCTTATCCCAGATTCCTCTTTCTTCCTTAAATAACTCCCACTGAACTCATAAGTCTTGAGATTTTTCTACAAAATATGTTCTGGATCCACTTATTAAGCTTTCAGTGCAACAAAGCTGGTCCCAATCACTATCATCAATTCCCTGGATACTACAGTGACCTTGTAACTGGTCTTTTGAGTCCACTCTTGCCCTTTTTCAGTTTGGCCAGGAGCTGGAGTGATCTTTCTAAATATGATTATTTTTTCTCTGTTTAAAAGCCTTCAGTAGCTTTCCATAAATTTCAAACTTCTTACCATGACTTTTATGACCCTTTTTCAAAGGTTTGAATAGTTATTGTGTATCATAATCACCTGGGGAGCTTTTAAAAAACTATGGATGCCTAGGTCCCAACACCAGAGATTCAGATTCATTTTTTTGTGTGTGTTGGGTCTCATGCATTGGTAGATTAAATAACTCCTCCAGATGATTCTAAGATGCAGCTAGGGCTGAGAATCACTGTTACACCCAAGGGGCTGCTAACTCAGTGGGCATTAGAAACCACAGTGGTTTTGTTGAAATGTAGATTGCTGGGTGCCACCCTGGAGTTTCTGATTTATTAAGTCTATGGAGGGGCCTCAAAGTTTGGAGTTCTAGCAAGTTTCCAGGTGATGCCACATTTTGAGAACCGTTGTTCTATAAGATCTGGTCTCAGCCTTCTTCCCAATCTCATCTCCTACCACTCAATACCTTATTCACTATATTCAGTCACTTTTCCTTTTTGTCTCGAACAATTCAAGCTTTTCTTGTCTCTGGTCTTTTGGGCCTGCTGTTTCTTCTACTTAGAATATTGTTTGGTAGTTCTTTAAATAGAGGTTCCTATACAGTGTTCAGGTATAAAATGCCATTTCCTCAAAGAGGATTTTCCCGACCATTAAATCTTAGTTAGTCTACATTATATTACTCTTTAAAATCTTCTTTGTAGCCATTACTCACATCTCAAATTTACCTTAAATTTATTTTTACATAAATAGGAAGAGGGATTTCTACTGAGGACAAGAGCTCATTCTACTGAGTCTTTAACAGTGCTTGCTCAACAAATATTTATTGATGAACTAATTGTTATGACTGTAGGGATGGGGAACTGATTACCACCTTTGAAGGTGAAAGGTTTAAGTCTGTCTTTGATGTTTTTAGTTTTCCCTGTGTGTAACTTTCACAAAATGGAGTGTTATGAACTTGAAAGTTTAAGTTTACTAAGATATCATGGGGATCAACTCCATCTTCCTTAACAGCATTTTAATGTTGTGCTTATCATAACCATGGGTTTCTCCCCATCCCCTTTTCTATCTTCTTTCTCATAGATGAACTAGTGAAGAGCATCATCATCTTGACCTCACTTGAGTTCAACATCAATAGAAGAGCTCTCTTAAATGAATTTACTCCTGTAAAGCAATAAAAACAGATAGAAATCACGAATCTGTTGTTCAAAAACAAACAAAAAAACTCAAAAAGAAAAATTTAAAGGACATTATATAAATGTATACACTAACAGTGTATATTAGTAGACTTTGAGGCTGAAAATTGAATCTAAGGATTTGAAACTAAGCAATTTTACTATTAAAAAGGTGTTTAGATGAGGTTGATAGATGGGTACTAGTAATTGGAACTGAGCAGTTTTCTGTTAATTTTGGGTGCCTAGCTGCAGCAGGAGAGCGGATTACATACATTAGGGCAAGTGAAAATCTGTGTACAGCCTTATCTTCTGCTGCTAAAACAACTCATCTCCATTCACAGTAGCTGTTTATAGCTTTAAATAGCACAACCCTGGACCATTTCTGCCAACTTTTCTCAAGCCAGCCAGCATTACGTTGGGGCCAGGGTAGCATTGACTATGCTGTCTGTGCGAGACCAGAGAAGAGGCCAGGGGAGGGGTTAGCAATTTGGCCAGCTGCCTGGGCACCAGTGCAGGGAAGCCACTGAGCAGTGCAGTGATTTCCTGCTTTGGGTGAAGCCCTAAATGGGCTGGTGCTGGTTAATCCCAGAGCCTTAAATTCTTTCGTGATACCTCATTGCCCTTCTTGCACCCCTGTGTTTTTCTTAAGGGGGCGGGGGTTGATTTGTGCTATTCACAGGTACATGGGGGTATTTAAGGGGATCATAAAGGCTTCTTCCCAACCCCTCCACAGCTCATTGTCATTTTACCTGGAATTTCCACTATTAGTTAATGCATATGCATATATTATACTCTCTAGTTATGAGATTTTAGCTTAGAGCACATCACATTAGCAATTGGGAAAATTTGCTCCTGAGGGACACTGAATGAATGAGAAAAAGGACAGGAAAGGGGGGTGTGAACGTGAAACACAAGTCAGGAAGGGTGTGAAGAATGAGGCATTGCCTGGGAAGACAGACCATCAGGAAGGAGATGAGCAAAGGAAAAAGACCACACTTTTTGTGTTCTTAAGTTTTACTTAAGTCTCATCTTGACTTCCCTATTTCTCACCTTTGGAGGGCAAGGCTGAAAGAAGGTGAGCAAATTTATTCCTATAAGTTTCTTTAAGTTTCACTTCTATCAGGTGATAGAGCAATTCCACACTAAAGTATGATACCAACTTTCTTCCTCTCTGAGTTACCCTAATTCCTGTTGTAGTGGTGGCTTTTTGTTCTCTTCGTCTTCTTTTAAAAACGTCTGATGCATATCTAATAATTGGTGGAATTTCAGAGAGAAATTTGAGGACGGGTTTTTCCTAAGGTATTTTGGGATGGTAGAGCACTTCTTAGTGGGAGAAGCATCTGGTCACTGCTTACTTCCCGATTTTTAATGTGATCCACGTGTTTACTGAGGGCTTATCTAGAGTGGAGAATTGTTCCTCAATGAGGTGGGCTCTCTCAATGGAGGAAGATCTGCCCTAACTAAATAGGAGTGGGGCCCCTAGTCTCTACTGGTTTTTACTCAGTGACATGGGACAGATGTCCTTCCCAGGAATCATGCCTGGAACACCCTGGAGCTGTGAGTGTTCCACATTGGAAAATAGAAAGACCTGGGTGTCCTCCCAGGATTTCAGTTGAAGAGCTACAGGGTCTTTGGCTGTTATGGAATCCATACAGGTGTGTTCTAGATGAGAAAACTGATGCCCAGAGAAACTGAGTGATGGAATCAGGGTCACACACTTCTAATTAGCAGCAGAGAAAGGACTGGAACTCAGGTTTCACAACTGCTCTCTCCAGCGTTTTTCCTACTTAGTACGGGTTACAACTCCAGAGCACTGCTGAGTGGTCTCAGGGCAGCTTGCTGTTCTGTGCAATTCTATTTTTCCTTTCCCCTCAGCTGACTCAAATGCTTGGTTTGGCAATATAAAATTATTACCCATTTCAGTATTTTATGTGATTTATGGAGCATAATACCAATTATATACTTCAGAAAATGTCAGGCTAACAGTGCAAATTTTATTTAATAACAATGAAGAGAAGATATTTGTTAAGGGCACAGACTCTGGAGTTAGCAGTCTAAATCCTAGTTTCTCCTTATACTACCTATAAAAATCATTCTAAGTATCAGTTTCTTCATCAGTAAAATGACATAATAATAGTAATACATCCTTCTTGGGGTATTGTGAGCAATAAATAATCCATATAAACACTTAATACGGTACCTTGGATATGATATACATTCAATAAAGTTAACTACTATTATTTTTCTCTTTAAATGTGTTCAGTTTTTATAGTTTGTTACTTGCATGGGATCGTAATTGCCTCACAACTTAAAAACTCATAGAACATCCTGAACACATATTTATTTAGAAAAAGACTAGTGTTATTTTAAGCTGAAGACCAGATCTGTGACAGTTCAGAATCTCAGGTACCTGTAGGTGCCTGCATACCTTCCTACATTCTGCCTGCCCATCTTCTCTCCTCTTCCTTCTTCCCTTTCTCCTTTTGTTGAATTCTCTCCTTCTTACATACTTCTGAAAAGAATTGAGATCACTTTTTTAGATAATTCCAGTTAAGTCATTTTGGGAGAGATCAGAACAAAGACCATATGAAAGAAACTAAAAGGAATCTTTTCAAGTATATGAACTTAACAAAATTAAACACTTGGGAAATAAAGATTACTCTAAAGTTTTTGGCAGTAAGGTTTAAAGGGAAATAATTAGGTTACATAGGTTTCGTTTCCTGACAATAGAAAATAAGATAAATCTTCAGAGGCAAATTATTTTTTTTCCCAATAGGGCTAAACTCAGTTTATAAAGATTGTAGACCAAGTTACATAAATCAGACCTATATCATTAAACTGTACTTGATAAAAAAGACAATTCAAACCTTGCATTTATAAATCATTTTTCATCCTTTAGTATGATCTTCTAATTATAATCAGCTCATGTGTTAGAGATTGTTAAGATTATGCATGAAAGTAATTAAATGTCAGACTGCATCACTTTTGAGTAGGTTGCATATCAGTAATTTCACTAATTTTTCAAACTAACAGGCACCAGAGATGAGTCATGTACCTATTTTAAAAAACCTGTTAACAAAGTTTTTCTTCTAGATTCATCATATTTAATCTTAACTAAAATTTAATGTAATGTATAGAATTGTTTCACATGTTACCTAACAGGGTAGTTTTCTGGTATATTTCATTTTAATTTGAGAGTGACATTTATATACAATTTCACTGTTGGGTTTAGTTTGTTTTTACAAAACTGGAAAATAACATGCTTGTAAAATATGTGGGATAATGTTGTCCCCCAGGTGTTCTTTTATGTGGATTGTATAAATAGGTAAGAACTCTAGAAACAGTACTTTTCAGAAAAAAATATTCTTATGTTACCTATGTGACGATAAAGAAATTACCTCAGAATTCACTGGAGATAGAACTTTTTTTTTTCTTTAAATGCATGTATCAAATGTAGTTGAATACGCACTGTACCTACTTTTTCTTCTCTTATTCAACTTTTGGAATAGTAAGGTCTTAATTCTTTAAGAGAGATTATTGGGTAATGCTCTGTATGCCTATAAATTTAAAAATCAGATTATTAAATTTAGGCATCATCCTCCTCCCCCATTCATTTTGATAAAAAAGCCCTGTCTGAAAATAAGGTAGAATATATTATTGTCTGTCTGGTGGGGTTAAGACTGGACTTTCATATTTTTAAGACTTAAATAACAAACGATTCTGTTGAACAACTGGTGTTAGATCACTTTGGTACTGGCTCAGCCTCAGGTATTTCTTTTCTTTCTTTTCTTTCTTTCTTTTTTCTTTTGTTCTTTCTTCCTTCCTTTCCTCCCTTTCCTTTCTTTCCTTTCTTTTCTTTTTTGAAAGCAACAATTATTTATTATTGGTAAGTAAAGGAGTTAGAGTTAGCCTTTCTTTAAAAAAAAAAGGGTGACTGCCTTCTAGGCAGGGCAGCACCAGAGGCTGCTGCTGAAGTCCTGTGGGGAGCCTACGTGGTGGTCTCTTTAAGCCTGACCACATGCAGTGCATCATTCCCCTGCACGGCTTTCACTTCCTCCCAGCCCAGTTTGGTGTCTGGAACCTCACCTTCCGGCTCTGGATCCTTTCTCAAGGCCCCCTGGGGGGATGAGGCCACAGTGGGCAGAAGGCAGCACTCTTCCTGGAATTCCACAACATGGAGACTCTTCTTATCAGCCAACTGTTCATGAGTTTCCTAGCTGAGAGCCTGTGGAAAAGGCCACGGGTAAGACTGAGCATGTTCACGGACCTTAGTGTACATGTCTTTGATACCAATGAGCTGGCACATGGTGATGATGGATGGGTGACAGAGGCTATAACTTCTGGGTTGTTTCTTCATCGATATGCATTCTTTTAAAGAACTATCATGGAAGACTGTAGGGTCTTCATGCTTTCTATGTAATGCTAATAGTGAACTGTATTGTTCTTTGCTTTTCTGAAAGCGCCCATCTGTTCAGCGGCTTTCCCAATGGCAAAGCTTGCAGCTCCTCTTCCATTCCCCACAGCTACGAGGACAAGGACTGATTTCTTTCTTCCCTCTTTTGCTGTCATAACATTTCTTACCTCAAGTATCTGGGTATCAAAATCCTCATATGTTTCTCTATTGGGACCAGGGTGAGGGGGGCACCAGGGCTGACGCTTCCCCATGTGTTTTCCCTCCATCCTTGCTCCTGGTTAATCTTCATCTTCCTCTTCCAGTCCCACTCTTTTCTCTGTTGCACCTTGTTAGCTTTCTCCTTCTCCTGCTCTTCCTTGCTTCTTTGGGCAATGGTCTGCACTGCTCCATTTCTCTTAAGAGGGACATTCAGACCAGGACAGAGGAAACCATAATGCCTTTCACCAATGATCTGATCCCTGATCAAATCCTTTATCTTACTCCTTTTACCTCTTTCTTTTCTTGCTCCAGCACCAGTGTCTGCCAAAGCACCTCTCCATCCTCTCCATAGCTTCTCTGCTGTCAATTTAGTGAAGAAGTTGTAGGGTCTATACTGTTGGCCCACCAAATTCCTGGGAGAAGAAATACAGCATTGTGTCTGCAACGCATGGCTCAAACTGGTCTAAGGATGGCTGTCTCTGGCTCCTGGCAATGACAAAGGGCGTTGCTGAGGTCACGCTTAAGCACTAAAATGCAGATTGTTGCCAAGTTGTTTAGGTAAAGCTGCCTGGCCCATAAACGACCCGCCGGCAGGCTGCACAGCGCGGGGAGGCAGTCCACCGCTACCATAGAGCCGCTGCCAGAGGCCGCGTCCTGTGTCAGCGCCTCTGGCCTCCCCCCACTGCCCGCCAGGACTGCTGCTAGGGAGACAGTGGGCCTCGGCCGTTAGGGCCTCGCGAGACCACAGGGCCAGGCAGCACGCAGGCCAGGCCCGGGAGGGGTGGCCGAGGCTGCTGCAGCTGCCATTTCCTTGTTTTTTAATGTTGCCTGACCTTAAAGTTCTCAACTTTTTAAATGCATTTAGCCTTTTTAGAGTGCCTTTTAAAAACATTTTAAATATTTTCTGGTATGAAGAGTGCCCTTTTTTGGTTATGATTCATTTCTATATCTGTTTCCGGAGAAAGTTGTTATACAAGGTGGTGTAGTGATTGAATAGAACAGAAATTGTGTGTGGGATGCTTGAAAGTTCCATTTGATGGTAAGTGTAGTCACACTGCATTTTATCTAAAATTAGTAATGAAAAAAGTCTAATTTCAGAGGATCACTGTTTATCTACCACAATACCTGGTATGAATCATAACTTTGTAGGTGATTTCGGTTCCCTGTTTCTGGCCCCTTAGTCTCATCTAACCTTACGTGTTCTGTCCTGAGCATGCAAGGATTCTGTCACTTCAGGAGGATTACAGCCAGTACAATGTAATGGGTGCTATTGAATCTGTTTTGTGAAGGGAAGAAGTTTTGTGGAAGTGAAAACATAAGTTGAATGGAGAGAAACTAACTGGATTAAATATTATTTAGTCACTTTGCAAACTTGACCAGGTGTTAAAAAGATCAAGATCTGTTGTGAATATTGAGGATGAAGTTTGCCCCACCACACCTACTCAGAAGGTCAGTGGTGGGAGGACGGGTTTTCAGTCTTTTTTTCCAATTATGGATTTGTGTGTAGGAGAAGGGATGTACCATTTCCTATTTGATTGTGAAATGTCCCTCCCTTGGGGTCCATCTTTTATTGTATCAGATCCAGCAATTTGTCCTGCCATCTCACTTAAGTCTCATTTCTATAGGATTCTACTGTGTTTTTACTTAAAGTTCTTGAATTCTCCTTCCCTGTTTGGTTAAGAGGAAAGGTAAAGTTCTGTGTGTCATTTAGAAGTTTTGGGACCGTCTCAAATAGGAATCTAGATATTTTGACCTTATTTCAGAGATCTAGGTAAGGCAGTGCTATAAACTTCTCAACTTGTTTGAAATCATTTTATTTGCTTATAGCATTCATATGTATGTGGTTACTATGGCTTTGTTTTTCTGGTAACTACCCTTCTTTACAGAAATGGGGGTAGATAATTAAAAGCTATGAATAACTGCAGTGTTCGAATAGAAGTGACCATTGAAAAAGAAAGAATTTAACATTAACTGTAGGCATTGTCCAGTACTTGGAGTACTTATATATGTAATTTAAAAATAGTCACTTCTGAGGAGGTTTCATTGTAGAATTTGTTTTGGGACAATTATAAATATACCTCATTTTCACAATGAGACTATAAAGCTAACATTCTTTGAGTGCTTGTTACATGCCAGACCCTATGCCAGCCACTTTGCATGTATCGTGTTGTTTAATTCTAGGAACATACTGTAAGATAGTTTCTAAACTTTTTGACTCCTTTTTGAAACTGATTTCAAAAGATACTTGCTATTTTTAAGGGGATTTGATTATTGGAAAGATAGTGAAGAGAGGTGGATGACTGTATAAAACTAAGCTTAAATAGTTAGGCCTTGGTTATCTGACATAAAGGTTATGAAATATTTGGATGAATTTTTAAATGTTGCTGAATAATCATAAATTGAACTGATTTTTTTTTTTTTTTTTTTTTTAACCATTAAGGGCTAACTGTGTGTGAGAAACTGTCTTGGTGAAGATATAGGTTATTTAAACATGACCCTACTCTCAAGGAGTTTACATTTTATTAAGGAACAGTGACGACAGCTTGAGACTAGGCAGAAGTATAGACAAGTCTGGAAAGTCTGGATTCAATTGGTTCGATTGTCTGGGTGAACCCAGGGGAAGTCCAGTTGGATAAAAACTTGATGAACCTCCTGAGGGAGAACTCACCTCAGGAAAGAAGAAGCCAGTGTACTGAACTTGACTTTGTCATAGGCATTGAAGGGCAGAACAATTCTGAGCATAGGATAATGTCTGCTCTTCATATTCTACTGCTCCAGCTCTCATCGGATGCATGTCTGAGCCAGGTGGAAATACAGAAGAGTATCTAAATAGAAGCTGTGCAATGAGAGAAGCCTTGTTCTTGAGGATATGGGAAACATATCTTGGAGTCTCCCAGAAATATTTTGACTTGTATAGGGGCTGGGAATTCTGTGCCAGCAGGTCCAAGAGTTGGTGACATTTATGTTATTACTATTGATTGAACACATCAGTGCCCATAGATGGGTAAGGGCTGGAAACACAGGGCTTCTAGAAGTAACCATTATACCAGTGAGAAGGAGAAGGGAATATAAAAGAGAGCGGGAGAGGAAGAGAGAGAAAGAGAGAGAGAGCCAGGAGTTCTGAGAACAGAATGATTGCTCTCACCTTAGGGCGCCAAGGAAGGCATAGAGAAGAGGTGACTTTTGAATAGAGTCTTAAAGAATGTTTAATATTTAAATATACAGAGATAGGAAAGTGGGAGTGGGAATGTCAGACCATAGGGAGGAAAATATAGGAATAAAGATTTGGAATGGCAAGTGTGTGGAAGGAAGAAAAGACAGTGAGAACTTTAGTTTGGCTTCAACATAGAACATGTGAAGATCCTCTAAGTGGCAGCAAACAAGGAGTGTCCTGATTGGAATTTTACCTAAGAAAGATAATTATATAGACTACATTGTGGGGAGTGCAACTGAAGTAGAGTGGCAAGAGCAGTTTGTAGACTAAGGCAATAGCGAGATAATAGGCAATAGGATTCTGAACTAGAGCAGTAGCTGTGGATTTAGTGAAGAGGGAAAGATTGCATGACATTATTGAGTGAAATTCCTAAAATTTGGCAACTAATGTGGGTGGAGAGAGAAGAAGAGAGTGTGTGTAGGGTGGGGTCAAAGATGAGTTGAGTTTTGATCTTGCATGAGTAGGAAATATGCAAAACAGAAGAAAGGGAGGATTAAAAAAAAAAACTTTGGTAAATTCTCTCTAAGACATTGCATGTGAACTACCAACAGGATGTGCAGATGGAGATGTTTAGCAGACAGTTGGGAGTTGTGGGAACTCTGGAGGGAGTACTTGGCCAGAGAGAGGAATTTAAGAGACATGGGGCATAAGGGAGGTAACTGAAGCTGGGACAGTGGATAGGCTTGAGGATGTCCATAGAGGAGACCTGAAATATGGAGCCTTGGAGAATATCTATTTTTAGAGAGCAGAAAGAGGAGCCTGAGAAAGAAACAGAAAGAGGAGGCTAAGCAAAGGAAACAGAACTCCACGAGAAGAATATTTCTAGAAACCAAGGGATTTAAAATTGAGGGTCAAGGTTAAATTAATTTAAAAAACTAAATTATACAATATTTTTAGTCTGAAGTACTTTTTTTAACTGAAATTATGCCCAAGTAGTAGTCCTTAAGACAGAGTTCTTATAAGGTCTAATGAATAACTGAGAATGATTGTGACTTAAGTATTGGTATCACATAACTATGCTTATTTGTTGTTTGAGTCACCTAGATATTTGAAAATGTTTCTCTCTTGAATATTTAAAATATTTCCCCCCAACTGTTCTTTTTTTCTCAGATGTAAGAAGCTCATTTTAATTCTTTTTGAGTCATCTTATCTGTATAAACTATGGTCATACTCATTGTTTTCTATAATTGTCACAAAAATACCTTTGAAAAGTAAGGAATATATAATTGTCAGTTATTGGTAGACTATTTTAACCACTAATCTGTTTAATCCTCCCATTCAGTCTGCTTATAGGCTTCTTTAAAACTATCACCATCAATGAGTCAATGAGGTATAGAATATTATCTAATACCCAAACACTTAGCAGTAGTTATTTATGGAGAGAGGGTTTGGAGGGTGAATGGTAGTGTGTATATACAGGGAGATTTCCATCGTTTACTTTAAATTTATGAATATTTTATAATGTACACGTGTTTATTGCAGTTCATAGATGCATTTTTTGAATAAATGCACATTATACATGTGAATGATAGCGGGCATAATTCATGTTGCACATGTTGTTTGTGCATACTGTAAGCTACAAATAGACATACTTGATGGGAACAGAGGCATATATGACTTAAAAACAGCAACATAAATGCATTAAACTCCTATATAAGTAGACAGTGAAGTATTCATATGCAAGTCAAAAGAGACAAGGGAATTTAGCTCTGTATTGGATGTCAAGACTTTAGGTAGAGAATAGATAAAGCACTTACCAGAGTTTCCATCAGTCAGTAGGAGTTCGTGAAGGAAATGGTATGATTTTAGTCATTGTTTAAATGCTCGTTGAAAAACAATATTTTACAAGTTGTAGCTTGAAAGAAGGTGTGGTCTAAGCATGTCTTAATGTTGCTTGAGGTTTTTTTTGCTTTTTATTTTTCTCATTTTTGTTTGGAATAAGTTGGTATTTTCTGATATATATAGTTTGGTAGGTGAACCAAGACTGTAGTTTCATCCTGTATTCCCTTGAAAGTTGTATTCTCATGTTGCTCTTTTTCTTCTGAAAACAAGCATTTTTCAGGCTTTCCTATTCTAGCAAAAACTTTTCTTCATATCTATTTCTCTCAGTATAGGTGGTTTAAGTTGTGTTGCAATTTTAAAAAAAATTAACCATGAATGGAGCAAACACTGTCAGTGATAGAATGGGAAGCCTGCCTTGAAGTTGGATTCCAAATGTTGAAGGCACTACAGATTGTTTAAAAGCTACAGAAGGCAGATCAAGATGAAGTTCACAATCAGAAAAAGTATTTATGTTTATGCAAAATTATAAGTATTGCCAACTCAGCTTATAGTCACTGGCTCCATAAAGAAAAGAACACATTTTACAATATGTGATATGGAAAATACTTAGTTGCATACCAGTCCTTTTTGTTATGTCTGAACATACATGGCTATAGTCATCTGCAGAAGTGTCCACATGTGCAAAGAGAGAGGCTAGAAGGTCTAAGAGCCAAACTTCAGCTGATATCTATATTTTGCAAGTTCCCATAGCTTTTAAACATCTCGAATGGGAAAAGCATATGTAGCAGATTTTATCTTTTAACTGAGATGAGAAAGGGTCCTCAAAACACAAATGGCTTATCTTTAGTGGCATGAATTCAGCAATGTGTCTAAGTTTTTATTTGTTCTAATTGTATAGACAAACTTCTGGATAATGTTAAAATTAGCTGATCAATTTTAAACTAAACAGATGTTTTTCTGTTGATAATTATTATCATATAATAAGAGTTGAGATTTTGTTGGAGGTGAGTTTATTCAATTTTTAATACTAATGTTTTAGTTGCACAACCATTGAATAGTTATAAAAACTATGATGTGATATATTTAGAGTGTAAAAATATTCTTTCCTTAAAACACTCAGCAGATATTTTAATGATATCCTTCTGGATTAATACTTTTGTGGGCTATTTCTGATAAAGTAATTTTAATATGGCATTATATTAAACAATGAATACTAAGTAAAACAAGGTGCTATATATATATAACTTAATATCATTTCCATAAAAAGTAAGAGACAGAGAGGAAAGTGTTTTTCAGGTTCTCCAAAAGAGAATTCTTATAGGACCATTCTAAAGAACATAAATAGTGATCGATCAAAGTAGAAAATAAGGTGCTGATTTTATTCCATGTTACATCTTTGCTTATCTTGTAGTTTTAATCAGAATAAAAAATATATTCTGGATTTTGTGGTAGTATCTATATCCTCATTTCTAGGGCAGAGGTTTCTATGGCCTTGAGTGATAGACTAAAATAATTTGAATTTGCT
Organism: Cabassous unicinctus; assembly: GCA_029593785.1. NCBI lineage: Eukaryota > Metazoa > Chordata > Mammalia > Cingulata > Chlamyphoridae > Cabassous > Cabassous unicinctus. The sequence goes on along the minus strand of JAQZBX010008206.1, from coordinate 21,886 downwards.
CCTAAGATAAAACTTTTCCAACAGCTTTGCTTCTTTCACATTTTAGTTCTTGGATTATACAGGGGAGAAAGCTTCAATTAGTTGGTACATGCATGTAACATCTGATAACTCCTTTTAGATAAGCAGAGAATGCTTGGGATTCAAGGTTCTGGCAGCTGCCATGGGTGGGACCAGAATGATACCAGGAAGACTACTGGATATTAGAAATTGTTATTGTGCAAAGTGAGAGGTGAGGAGGGGAGGGGAGGAGTTCCTTAGATTTTGGCCCTTCAAAATAAGGGGTCCAAAAGAAAGATTTTTACTGATGTGTGACAAAAGTTTTTATCAAAGGTTATTTTTTAGGTATATTTAAGTTGAGGAGGGGAGGGCGTTGGACCCCTTCTCCTTCCACATCATGGTCTTTGCCTTTTAAAGAACATTCTTCACTATGTTTAATATCTGTCCTCTTAGAAGTTTCAATGGAATTAAAAGTGAATAGGGCTAGAGTATAACCCATGGGAAAACTGACTGCCTCTGATGCTAAGATTGTTGGTTTTGGTGGACATCTAAGCTCGAGTGGTATTGTAGGTGACTGTGGGAGTGGCAGGCACTTTTACATGCCTTGTCCTTATAGAGGGATGGCTTCTGATGATTAATATCTAATGGGAAACAAGTATGCTACAGACTGTGAAGCTTGGAAGCTATCTGGCTGACACAGGTTCTGCTTTTAGGAAATATAAGGTGAAAGGTGAGATCTGAATGCCATGGTCAGGACAATCCACAAGATGGAGGTTTTTAAAAAAATTTTTAAAATCCTCGTACAACTTCTCCAAAATTTGAGCACTTGATTGTGCTTCCAGCAAGATAAAGTCCAAAGTAATAACACCTGGTTTATTACATTCAAAGATATGGCTAGAAAACTACTCAAGAGGTACTGCTTTGATGACTCATTAATCATTCCACATTTTATCTGCACATTTTGTCTAGCCTGTAGGTTGAAAATTTACTCTTATGAGATTAACTATGCCCCCCATGTTTGTAAGAGATACACCTGACTCTTAGAAAAGCCTACTAAATTTTTCTTTACAACTTATTTCAAAGGATAAAGTGAAAAAACTGAAAAAAAAAAAAAAGTGTTCTTTTAGTCGTCTGATCCCTAGCACTTAGCGTAGTACTTGGCACATAGTAAGTGCATAGTATTTTGGAGAAGAATGAGGTGGCTGATGTGGGAATAAGTAAAACAAAAATAGTGCCTTACTTACTAAATCAAGAAATAATGTGCTAATTTGCCTCCATGCAAAGTCTTTGCTATTACTAGGTCTGGGTTATATTTTTACCTTTTTACTACCCTGAAATATATATTTTAAAATAATTCCTTCTCCCAAATTGTTTGTAATGTCCTGAAGATCTGGGTTGGTAGTACACTTAAAATGTATGGGTTTATGTAGGAAAGTTGTTTAATTGCTATAGGTAATTAAGAAATAACTGAACTGAAACAAATAGGTGGTGATTGGATGATTGTCTAGATATTTGTTTTGGAACCATTTTTACAGAATCATGCTTTGTGGCTTGGCTTTGTATTTCTACAAAACAGAGTTTTAAGGCAGTTTGAGAAATAATTTCCCTTCTATTTTTTCATTTTGTAACAATATGTAGTGAATGTCACCTGCATTATTTCTAAACACAAAGCTAATAAAATGTAGAATGTAAGCTTTTAGTATCATAAACCTGGCCTTTTCAGTTTGAGTAATAATGCAATGACTGGGTAAATTTTCTGGTTCTAAAAATATGCATAGAAATTTATAGACTCATGCATGAAAAAGTGTATAAGATTTGGGTACTTATTCATGATTTTTTTCTCCACTTTGCACATCACTAAGAAAATAGATAAAGAAAGGGCCAAAGTTTTTACAAATTGAACTTTGTAAACTCCAATAAAACTCTTACTGATGATAGTGTTACTTTTGATTGTTAAACTGTTTTAGTAAAGAGAATATGATCATATGTAATCAAAGTTACTCTTTTGCCATCTTTTTACTAATTTATTAATTATATATGCCAGTTTCATTCAGTTCTGTGCTTGTTAATATATAGAACCTGACTTCAGAGTCAAATGCTTTGGTGTATATGTAAGTGGGAAAATATGAAGCTGAATATGTAGGGCTGGGAAAGGTATTGTTAATAAGAGAATGGAAGGAGTTTTTGTTACTGCCTGCTATAAGACTGGGCATGAAAATAATATATGGAATCAAAGGTGATGGTTAGAGAATGATATAACTGATTGTTTATGTTAGGTGGGGAAGATGGACAGGGATATATCAGTAACTATTAAAGTTTTTCCTTGTTGGTTGGCGCTGTAACTCTCCCTACTCTGGTCTAGTGAGTTGTTCTGACTCCAAGCCATCTCTTAAGAAGTTCATTAATTCTCATGATGGAGTGAGATTACTTGCTGTAAATTTTTCAAGTCCTATTTAATGTCTCAAGGCAGAAGAAAATCCTTATTAGCTTTTCATCTTCTCCTATTATATTCTACCTGTTCATTTTTTCCAGACGTTGAGATAATATAATCTTATTAACGTATATATTCACAAGAAGTCATGCTTTTTGTGAAAAAGATATAATGATCTAAGAGTTGATATACCTTTTATAAAAGAATGGAAAGCCAATATCTGGCATATAGTAGGTGCATATAGTTTACTCTGCTCTTCCTGTTGTGACTTTGGGAAAGTTCCAACTACTCAGTATCTACCGCCCCATCTTTAAATTAAAAGTGGTGGGTTTAGAGGTGATCATCCCTAAAATAAGCTCTTAAATTTCAGATAAGGTTGGACACAATTTTCATAAATCCAATCAATAGTTCACTGAACATTTATTATTTGCAAGCCTCTATTTTTCCCTCCCACCTTTTAAAACTAACATTATTAGAGGGAGAATAAGGAAGTGATAGAACAGATGACTGAAAAGCATCAGAAAGCTGGGTGAAGTATTCTGTCCAAGTTAGCATACTAATTGTTCTAAATAGTACATTGGCCATCACATGCCTGGATTCCCCCTTGAATTAAGTATTTGACACCTTTATTTTTTTTAGGAGGTCCCGGGGATTGAACCCAGGACCTTGTACATGGGAAGCAGGCACTCAAACCACTGAGCTACACCTGGTCCCCTACTTTTTGTTCTTATAGCCTTTCTTTCATCTGGTAATACAGTCTGTCTTAGCAAGGAAGCATTTTTTTCTCCTATTTTTGATTCAACTTTCTGGTATCAGAAATACCCCTATCTGAAAATTGAATTTTGCTGCTTTTGATCTTGAAGCATTCTAAAAAATACAATGTGTCCAAGCCCTGGATTTATTAGTAGTTGTAAGTTTCTTGCTTCAGAGATTTGATGGAAAACTAGATAATCAATTGTCTTTGTCAAACAGACACAGAACCTACAATTCAGAGGCTTTTACTTGGAAATGGGAGCCAGATAGGCCTCTCGGTAATTAGCAGAGATGTAAGTAAAGTGTACTGATATCAAAATATAATAGTTCTACAATATTCCCTACTTGCCACTATGTTGAAAATAGGTATTGTTTTGAAGTAAATTAGAACTGGATAAACACTGGCCCTGCCATCTAGAAGCTTTGGGTACATTGGGGAAGGTAGTTGATTTCTTTGGGTCATAATTTCCTCATTTATAAAATAGGACTAACACTATGGAGATATTTTGGTTTGACTTAAGACAAAATATAAATATAGTGCTTACATGAAGGTACATGATTGTTATTTCTGTTAGAGACTTAGGAGATATTTAAAAGTGTAAGTGTCATTAGGATCAGCAAGTATATATCAGGAGAGAAAAGAAAAAGAAATTAGGAGTTGGAAATCAAGGTAACTTTAAAAGTGGAAAATGGGAAGTAAGAGAGCTGGTAGAAAGAAATTCTACTAATGATTTTATTGTGAACATTTTTTCCCAGTGATCTTTAAAAAATCAATAAACTGTTAAGCTAGCACTCAAATAACTAAGGCTCAGAGGTAATATAGACAAACTTACTAACCTTTCATATTAGAATAAACATCAATTTGATTTATTACCTATTTTCCATGATCACCTCAAATTTTTAAAAATTTATATCAGGTCTGAATTCGCTATGTGCTTGACAACTGAACTCTGGTCTAAACTATTAAAAATTTTAGCTAAACCCTTTGTGAATGAATTACTAGAATGAACATTTTTATAGAGGTTCAAGAAATGTAATAACAGAGTTGGAAACCAAATGTGCAAGATCAGTATATTTGGAATAAATGGAGAAATGTTGGAAGAATGCATTTTTTTTAAACTACAGATCTTGTTCCCCTGTTTTAGTGTTTGTTGTCATGAAAATAATCACAAACCCACATGCCCGAGGCTTAATGAAAACCCGGTGGCTGCAGAAGTAATCAGAAGTATAACATGCTACAGTTCTCTTTTTAACCCATTTCATGTAACTTATACTTCACACAGTATTTTCAAGGAGTTTTAAGCATATCCAACTCTTGCAGGTGCTGGGCTCTTTGATTTTTGTAACGTAGGAAATAGAAAAAAAGGAGGAATGATTGAAAGGGAGTGGCATTTTGTAAGCCAAAGAGAATTTTTCAGGCCTTAGGCTTTTAGAAATCTATTTCCACTACTACTGCTCTATAGCTACCATTTTGACACTTTCTGCATCAGTTAAGTATCTCTTAGGTACACACCTTTAACCCAGGCTGCAGTCATAACAAGAGCAGCAGCCAGCACTACACTACTTCCTCCAGAGGAAGGGGAAGTATTTTTAACAATTTCTGCTGTACTACCTCTCATTACCAGCCAGGGGAATTCCTATTTTCCTCTATGAAAAATGTTTGTACTGCACATTTGCTGTGAATAGGCAGGGGGATCCACCTCATGTCTGCTAAGGTAAGTATAAAAATTCAAGGAAACTGAATTTTCCTGGCTTCATCTCTGGGCTGATGTAGGAACATAAGACAGATGCAGTGAGTCTAATGTAACTCCATGTGTGTGGTAATGAGATTCAGACTCACTCATCCTTTTGGTCTTTTGTGCCTCTTCTTTAAGCCTGGGGATATTCAGAGAAGACAAAGAGGAACAGGCTGCAAGGTTTTGAAAGTTAAATGTAAGTTTTTGTTTTAGGAATGGTATTGAAAACAATTATATATTAAAATAAAATAAAAGGAGGTCTAGTGCTCTCAGGACATCACTGGACGAATTTCATAGATGAGAGAAAATAGGACAATACTCTCATATGTAACTGGCATTTCAATTATTGCTAGCTTTTTATTTTATTATTATTATTATTTTTACTTTCCTTTCTATATATTTTCACTTTCCTTTCTATATATTTTCGTGATTCTAATGTGTTTAAGGGAGGAGAACAAGAAGGGAGGTAGATTGGATGAAGGGGAGAGAGAAGCCTATTATTTTAGAATAGGAATATAGCAAATAGACTCTATCTTAAAAAAGTTTTGAGTACTCCTTGGTTTATTATTATTTTTTCCTACTTTTATCCAAACCACTACTTTGCTTGCAGTGGAGATGGGGCCCAGAAGCAGTGCAGTCACTGTCAGAATTACTGTTAAGCAACAGATTTGTTTTTCACCTGAAACAAGGACAGACCAAGTGTGTTATACGTCTACCTTGGGGAAAAAAAAAGGGGTGTGCTTCCGGGGATTCATTGTTGGGGGGCTGTCATTCTTCTGTGAAAAAGAGAAATAAAAGGGGTGGTAGTGGTAGTGTCCTGAACAGAAGTGAGTCTAAACCTTTTTATTAATCATTAATTACCGCTGTAACCAACAAGCATATTTAGTTAAGCTATAGAATTCTCAAAATCAGATTCACTGAGGTATAATTTAGACACAGTGAAGTTTATTAATTTTTTGTGTACCATCTGATAAAATTTTGAAAATTGTATACGGTCATGTAGCCACCACCACAATCATGATGCAGAAAAAATTCCCTTGCGCCTTTGCAGTTAGTTCGCTCTCTCTACCTCCAGCAACCACTGATCAGCTTTCTTTCACTGCAGTTTTGCCTCTTCTAGAATTTCATGCGAATGGAATCATACAGTAGGTAGTTATTTTGTATCTGGCTTCTTTCAGTTATCATACTGCCTTTGTGATTCATCCAAGTTATTGCATATTCATGTTTTTTAAAAAATTACAGAGTACTATTGTACTGTATAAATACATTGAAATTTGCTTATCTATTGGACAGTTGAAAGACATTTGGATTCTTTTTATTTTTGGCTATTACAAATAAAGGCACTATGTACCTTAGTGTAAAAGTCCTTGTGTAGACAGGTTTTTATTTCATTTAAGTAAATACTTAAGAGTGGAGTTGCTAAGCCATATAATCAGTATATATCTCACTTTTAATGGAACTGTCAAATTGTCTTCCAAAGTGGCTACACCATTTTGCATTCTCCGTAGCAAGGTATGAGAGTTCCAGTTGCTCTGCATCCAGCAGAAGGTAATGCCAATATTTTTAATTTTAGTCATTCTGGTGGGTGGGTAGGGGTATCTCATTAAGGTTTTGAATTTTATATTCGTTACAGTACTGACTGGTGATGTTTAGTGTCTTTCCATGTGTGAATTGTCATTCATATATCTTCTTTTGTGAAATGTCTTTACAAATCAATTAAAAAAATGATCATTTGTCTTATTCAGTTTAATAATTCTTTTTATATTCTGGATACAAATATTGTGTTTTCTCCTTGTCAGTAGCAAGCCTTTTCATTTTCTTAGTGACTTTTGAAGTCCAAGTTATTGATATTTTCTTTTATATTCATGCTTCTTTCATCTTATTTAAGGAATCCTTGGCAAACCCCAATAATTTTCCTCTAAGAAAGTTTAGTTGGTCTTTCTATTTAGGTCTGTGAGGCATTTTGATCTGAATTTTTGTACATGGGATAAGGTAAGAGTTATTTATTTATTTACTTATTTATTGTATATGGCTATCAAGTTGTTCCAGTACCATTTGTTGAAAAGATTATCCTTTCCCTCATTGAATTCATTTGGTATCTTTGTTGAACATCAAATGACAAGGTATGTATGGGTCTATTTCTGGACTTTCAATTTTTTCTGATTGATATCTGTCTTTAATACTATTCTTCAATTCTGTCTGTCTTTAATACTATTCTGTTTTGATCACTAAAATTTAAAAATAAGCCTTGATACCATGTAGTACAAGATCTCTGACTTTGTTCTTTTATTCCAAAATTATTCTGGCTTTTCTAGGTGTTGAAATCCAATGGTCAATTTATGCAAGAAATGCATGCTGAGATTTTAATTGATCCATAAATCAATTTAAGGAAATTAACATCTTAACATTCTCGAATATTCTGATCACCAAACACAGTAACTCTATTGATTTAGAGCTTTAATTTCTCTCAGCAATAATTTTTAGTTTCCAATGTTCACAGGTATGGCACATATTTTCTTAAATTTTTGAAACTATTGGAAATGCAGTAGTTTCTTCTTTTTTAAGATTTCAGTTTCCAATTTTTTGTTGCTAGCATTTAGGCATAAATTGATTTTTGTATATTGACCATTTATTCTGTGACTCTTTGGTTTTAGTAGCTTTTTTTTTTTTGTAGCTCTCAGGATTTTCTACGTAGACTATACATATTGTCTGGGAGCAATACAGTTTTTACTTCCTTCTTTCTAGAGTGGATCTATTATCCCCCCTTTTCTCTCACCTGATTTTACTGGCTTAGATCTCTAATAATGTTGAAAAGACAAGATGAGAGTGTGAATCCTTGTCTTGTTCCTAATCTTAGGGGAAATGCATTCAATCTTTCGCCTTTCATGATTATGTTAGTTTGTCATAGGTACCCTATTTTAGGTGAGGAAGTTACCTTCTATTTTTAGTTTGCTGGTTTTACTTTTATTTTTAGTTAGTTTTATCTTTTATGAATGTTGAATTTAGTTAAATGCTTTTCCTTCATCTATTGAGATAATCACATGGCTTATATATTTTTGTTTGTTACTATGATCTTGATTACATTGACTGATTTTCAAAAAACTTACTACTCAAAGTATGGTCCCCGGACCAGAAGCATGTGCTGAAATATGGAATCTCAGGTCCGATTACCAAATCACAATCTGATTTTTAAAAATTAAATTTACTATTCTGAAGTAATTATAGATTCATATACAGTTTTTTTTTTTTTAGTTAGGCCAGTAAAAAGAATTTATTGGGAAATGGGGAAAGAACAGAGCTTGCTGAGAAATGGGAGAGAAAGATGGAAATAAACACCACCAAGATTTGGTGCAGGCCCCTCTAGGCAGAAAGCATGCTCTGCCTCCTGTGGTTACCTTTTAAATTGTTAATTATTCCACCCCCTTGCTAATGATAAGGGGATGGGCCCCAGCAGTTATTGGTTATCCCACCTATGGTGGGGGCCAATGGTGAGGCCTATTTGGAATATTTGGGGCCAAGGGAGGTCCTGGAAAGAGAAACTGGAATCTCGAGGATACACTCAAGGTCCTAGCAAGGTCTTGCAGCCATGTTGTCTGCTGACCATGTTGTCTATTAGCCATTCACATGCAGTTTTAAGAAACAATACAGCAATGTTTTGTAGTTTTCTGTGTACAAGACCTTTATATCCTTGGTTAAATTTATTTCTAGATACTTGATTCTTTTTTTTGTTATTGTAAATGGAATTTGTTTCTGGATTTCCTCCTCAGATTGCTCATTACTAGTGTATAGAAACAATACTGATTTTTTGCATTGATCTTGTATCCCATCACTTTCCTGAACTCATTACTTAGCTCTAGTAGCTTTGTTGTAGATTTTTCAGGACCTTCTCTCTATAGGATCATGTCATTTGCAAATAGTGAAAGTTTTACTTTTTCCTTTCCAATTTGGATGCCTGTTATTTCTTTTTCTTGCCTAATTGCTCTGGCTAGAATTCTAGCATAATGTTGAATAAAAATGTTGATGGTGGCCATCCATGTCTTGTTCCACATATTAGAGGCATAGCTTTCAGCCTTCCACCATTGAGTATGTTGTTAACTGTGAGTTTTTCATATATGCCCTTTAACCTGTTGAGGAAGTTTCCTTCTATTCTTATTTTTTAAGTGTTTTTTAATCAAGATAGGATTCTGGCTTTTGTCAAAGGCAGTTTCTGTGTCAGTTGAGATGATCATGTTTGTTTTCCCCCTTCCATTTGCTTATGTCTTATATTACATTAATTGACTCTCTTGTGTTGAACCACCCTTGTATAGCTGGGATAAAATCCACCTAATCATGGTATCTAATTCTTTTTATGTGCTGTTTGATTCAATTCACAAGTATTTTGTTGAGATTTTCACATGATCGTAGAGAAATTTCATTAGAGAAATTGGTGAATCTTAGTTTGCTGAAGACTGCCAATGCAAAGGTACCAGAAATGGGTTGGCTTTTATAATGGGAAATTTATTGGGGGTAAAAACTTAAAGTTCCAAATCTGTGAAAATGTCCAAATCAAGAATCATCAGAGATGCTTTCTCACCAAAATCAGCTACTGGTGATCCTGGTGCCCTGCCACGTGGCGAAGCAAAATGGTAGCCAATCTCTGCCGAAGTGCTTGCCTTTCTCAGGGCTCACTGTCTCCAGCTCAGCTGTGGGCGATCAGGCATATGGCTTGTCTCTTTCCTGGCCTCCTCTCTCAGACTACGTTGCTCTGCTTTCTCCGTGAGCCCAGCTGTGGTGATCAGGCATATGGCTTATGTCTTCAGCCTTGAGTTGTGAGTGGGCCCAGCCTCTTGGGGGCTTCTTGCTTCAGCTTCGGCTGCTCGCTGTCCTTGAGTCTTCTCTCTCATATGGCCAGGACAAAAATGGTAGAGCTCCCTTTTCTTTGTCTTTCTCTCTGTGTCTCTGTTTATATAAGGTTCCAGTAAGACGGCAGAGACCCAACCTGAGTCATACCTTACTGAGTTAGTCCAATAAAAAGCTATCTTATCAATTGTTCTAATGAAGGTTTTTGTTGACTAATTCAATTTATCTACTTGTAATTGGTCTTTTGAGGTCTTCTATTTCTCCTGGAGTCAGTGTAGGTTGTTTGTGTGTTTCTAGGAATTTGTCCATTTCATCTAAGTTGTCTAATTTGTTGGCATACAGTTGTTCATAGATTCCTCTTATGATCTTTTTACATCTTCCCAATCAGTAGTCATGTCTTCCCTCTCACCTCTTATATTATTTATTTGTATCTTCTCTCTTTTTTGTGTGTGAGTCTAAGGCTTTGTTAATTTTATTATCTTTTCAAAGAACCAACTTTTGGTTTTGTTAATTCTCTCTATTGATTATTTTATTCTAAGTTTCATTTATTTCTCCTCTAATCTTTGTTATCTCCTTCCTCTGCTTGCTTTGGGATAAGTTTGCTGTTCTTCTATTTCCTCCAGGTATGCAGTTATGTCTTCATTTTAACTCTTTCTTCTTTATAGCTGTAGCATTTAGAGCTATAAATTCCCCCCTCAGCACTGCTTTTGCTGCCTCCCATAAGTTTTGATATGCTTTGTTCTTGTTTTCATTCATCTTGAGATATTTACTGATTTCTCTTGCAATTTCTTCTTTGATCCACCCATTAAGAGTGTGCTGTTTAACATCCATATATTTGTGAATTTTCCAGTTCTCCACCTGTTATTGATTTCCAGCTTTATTCAATTATGGTCAGTGAAGATCCTTTGTATAATTCAATCATTTTAAAATTATTGAGACTTCTTTTGTTACACAGCATGTGGTCCATCTTGAATAATGATACATGCACACTTGAGAAGTACATATAACTGCTGTTTTGGGGTACAGTGTTCTGTATATGACTGTTGGGTCTATTTCATTTATAATCTTATGCATGTTCTCTGTTTTCTTATTGATCCTCTGTCTAGATATTCTGTTGTTGAGAGTGGTATATTGAAGTCTCCAACTATTATTGTAGAGACAGCTATATCTCCCTTAAATTTTTTCAGTGTTTGCCTCATGTATTTTGGGGCACCCTGGTTAGGTGCATAAGTATTTACGATTGTTATTTCTTCTTGGTGGATTGCTCCTTTTATTAATATATAGTATCCTTCTTTATCTCTTATAACAGTTTTGCATTTAAAATCTATTTTGTCTGATATTACCATATGTACCCCAGATCTTTGTAGGTCACTGTTTGCATGGAATGTCTTTTTCCAACCTTTCTCTTCCAATGTATTTGTGTCTTGTAAGCAGCACATAGTTGGATCATACTTTTTAAAATCCATTCTTCCATTCTGTGTCATTTCTTTATAGATTCAAGATAATAGGCCTTTGTTGGATCTGTGATTTGTAAATATTTCCTCCCATTCTTTAACTTCTCTTTTCATCTACTTAACAGCATCTTTGGCAGAGCAAAGATTTTAAATGTTGATATAGTCAGATTTATCAGTTTTTCTTTTTATGGCTTGTACCATAAGAACAATTTGCTTAGACTTAGGTCTGAAAGATTTTCTTATGTTTTAAAGCTTTACATTTTACATTTAATTCCATGATCTATTTTGAGTTATTTTTTTTTATAAATAAGGGTGAGGACATTATTCCAATTTTTCTAGCAACATTTGTCAAAAAGGCTATCTTTCCTCCATTGAATTGCTTTTGCATCTTTCAAAAATAAGTTGGGCATATTTGTGTAGGTCTGTTTCAAGGTTCTGGGTTCTGTCCATTGACCTGTGTGTTTATCCTTCTACCAATACTACACAGTCTTGATTCTTGTAACTATGTAATAAGTCTTCAAATTAGGTAGACTGATTTCTACCCTTTTATTCTTCTTTCAAAATTATTTTAGCTATTCTAGTTTTTTGCCCTTCCATATAAAGTTTAGGATATTTTTTTCAATATCTACAAAACATTTTTTGCTGGTATTTTTTAAGGTATTGTACTAAACCTTTATATCAATTTGTTAAAAATAGGCTTCATTACTATATTGGTTATTTTAACCCATGAATATGGTATGTCTCTCCATTTATTTAACTCTTCTTTGATTTCTTTTACCAGTGTTGTGTACTTTTCCACATACAAGTTCTGTGCAGTTTGGTTTAGATTAACACATACTATTTTATCTTTTTATTCTTTTTGAGTAATTGTAAATGCTATTGTATTTTTGCTTTTGGTGTCTAAGTGTTCATTGCTAATATAAAAATACAATTGCTTTTTGAATGTTTATCTTGTATCATGTGACCTTAATGAACTCGCCTATTAGTCGTATGAGGTTTTAGTAGAGTCCCTGAGATATTCTATGTAGTCATGTCATCTGCAGATGGGGCAGTTTTATTTCTTCCTTTTCATCTGCATTCCTTTTATTTCCTTTTCTTGCCTTATTGTATTGATGAGAACTTCCAGTCCTATGTTAAATAAATTTTCTGAGAGAAGACATGCGTGCCTTGTTGCTGACCTTAGGAGGAAAATGTTGTGTCTTTCACCATTAAGGATAATGTTAGCTATAGTTTTTTTTTTATAGGTGCTCTTTATCAAGTGAGGAAGTTTCCCCGTTTCTATTTTTTGGGAGATATTATCATGAATGAGTGTTAAATTTTGTCAAGTGATTTTTTTCTGCATTGATGAAATGATCTTGTGAATTTTCTTTATACCCTGTTAATATGGTGGATTGCATTAATTGATTTTAGAAAATTGAGCCAGCTTGGAATAAACTTGACTTGGTGGTGGTGCATAACTCCTTTTATATATTCTTAAATTCTATTTCCTAATCTTTTGTTAATGATTTTTGCACCTATATTCATGAATGATGTTGATCTGTAGTTTTCTTCTTTTGTGTTGTCTTTATCTGGTTTTGGTATCAGTGAAATATTAGCCTCATAAAACGAATGACAAATGTTCTTTCCTCTTCTATTTTCTGAGAAGAGATTGTTTAGAATTGTTAATTCTTCTTTATTTGGTAGACTTCTCCAGTGAAACTATGGCCTTGGAAATTATTTTTTTGGGGGGGAGTTTTAAAATTATGAATTTACTTGCCTTAATAGTTACAGGGCTTTACAAATTATCTGTTTCATTTTGGGTGAGTTGTGTTTATGCTTTCTGAAGAAGCAGTCCATTTTGTTTAAGTTGTCAAATTTATGTTTAAAAAGATTTTATGTGTCTGTAGCATTTTGACTAGATTTCCTGTTTACTTCCTGATATTAATAATTTGTGTCTTCTCTTGTTTTTTCTTTGTCAGTTTTGCCAGAGGTTTGTCAATTTTATTAATCTTTACAAAGAACCAGTCCTTGTTTCATTGATATTCTCTATTGTTTTTCTGTTTTTAATTAATTGATTTCTGCTCTTGTCTTTATTATCTCTTTCCTACTATTTGCTTTGGGTTTATTGTCCTCCTCTTTTTCTAAGTTATTGAGATATGGTAGTTTAGATTATTGATTTGAGACTGTTCCTCTTTTCTAACATACTGATTTAGTGCCATAATTTTCTTCTCAGCACAGCTTAGCAGGGTCCCACATGTTTTGAAATGTTGTATTTTCATTTTCATTCAGTTCCACCTATGTTCCTTTGATGCTTCATTATTGACCCATGAATTATTTAGAAATATTGTTGTTTAGTTTCCAAGTGTTTGGAGATTTTCCTGTTATCTTTCTGTTTTTGAGTTCTAGTTTGATTCTATTGTAGGCACAGAACACACTTTGTCTAATTTCAGTTCTTTTAAATTTGTTGAGGTTTCCTAATGGCCCAGGATATAATCAGTCATGGTATGGATTTTGTGGACTCTTGAACAGGATGTGTATTTTGTTGCTGTTAGTTGGAGTGCTCTACTGCTGAGCTTCTGTCTAGTTGTTTTATCAATTGTTCCAAGAGGCATTTTGAGTCTCTAACTATAATTGTGGATTTGTTTATTTCTCCTTTCAGTTCTGTCAGTTTTGACTCATATTTAAAGCTATGATGTTTGGTACATTTAGGATTGCTATATCTTCTTGGTGGACTGATTCTTTGATCATTCTATGATATTTCTGTCTCTGATAATTTTATTGTTCTGATGTCTACTTTATCCGATATTAATATAGCCATTCCTGCTTTTTTTTTTTTTTTTTAAGGAGGTACCAAGGATTGAACCCAGGACCTCATACATGGGAAGCAGGTGATCATCACTGAGCTACATCGGTTCCCCAATGAGAGTTGGTTTTTTCATTTGTTTTGTTTTTAGGAAAATTGGGGATTAAACCCGGCACCTTGTACATGGGAAGCAGGCACTCAACCACTTGAGCTATATCTGCTCCCTGCTTTTTCTTGATTAATGCTTGCATGGTATATATTTTTCCATTCTTTTACTTATACCATCAGATTTGAAGTGATTTTCTTGTAGACAGCATATAAGGGGGTCATGTTTTATAATCTGATCTTCCAATCTCTGTCTTTTAATGGTATGTTTAGGTCATTTACACTTATTGTACTTATTAATATGTTAGGCATTACATCTGCTATTTTATTATATTTTCTGTTGGTTCTCTCTGTTTTTTTTTGTTTGTTTCTCAGTTTTCCTTTTCTTGTGTGGATTACTTGAATATTTTTAGAATTACATTTTAATTTATTATAGTATTTTTTTAAGTGGTTTGTTTAGGCATGACAGTATATGTACATGATTTATTACTGTTTACTGGTGTTGTCACCAGTGAAATATAGTGAAACATAGAAAATTTACCTAACATCAATATTAAACCTTTTGTTACAGTCTCATATGTCTCTGAAGCTCTGTTTTTTTTCCTATTAATTTACATATTTTTAAATATAAATTAATTTTATTATTTTTATTTTTTATTAATTTATTATTTTTTTCTATTGTTTACATTAAGTAATATCTATTGTTCTGTCTTCTACTTCCTGGATTTTTTCCTTTGTCCATTCTATTCTGCTGTTGAGCCCTTCACCTGAAGTTTGTTTTTTTTTTTTTTACTTCAGTTACTGTATTTTTCAATTCTGATATTTCCATTTGGTTCTTTTTATATCTTCTTCCTTTACTGAGAATTTCTATTTCTTTGCCAATATCTTCTACTTTTTCATTTGTTTCAAATGTGTTTTTAATTGCTCACTGAAGCATTTTTATCATGGTTGCTTAAGCTCTTTTTCAGATAATTCTAATATCTTTGTCATCTTGGTGTTTATATCTATTGACCATCTTTTTTCATTTAATTTGAGATCCTTCTAGGTTCTTGTTATGATGAGTGATTTTCAGTTGAAACCTAGACTTTTGTATTCTGTTATGGGACTCGATCTTATTTAAACCTTCACCTTTAACTGGCATTTTGTGACTGCTCTGGCAGAGAAAGAGGGGAGGCACTGCTTTGTTTCTGTCAGGTGGAAATAGAAGCTTAGGTTCTCCACTTGGTCTCTATACCTGAGGGTACAGGCTTCTCGTTACTGCTGGGTGGTAATGGGAGTTTCAGCTCCCTACATGGTCTCCTCTGAAACTATATTGGGGAAGGACTTCTTATTGCTGAGCAATGGTGAAGTCATAATTCTGCATTAGGCAGGGAGGGGAAAGGTGCCTTATTAGTGCTGGGCAGGGTTAAGAGTTTTGGAGTCTGGAGTTTTGGCGCCTCATGTGATATGGGCCCATAGGGTTGGGGACTAGTTTCTGGCTGGTGGAATGAAAGTCTCAGCTCTCGGCTTGACCTCCTCTTACAACACCCTGGAGGGGATGTTGGAGGCCTCATTACAGCCTTGTGAGGTTAGAAGTCTAGGCTTCCTCTTCAGATTTTGCTGGTGTGGGTGTGGGAGGGGCCACAGTTTTTTTTCTGGATTGTTTGGTTGGAGTAGAATGGTTATTCTCTAAAAGTTTACTCTTTTCCGAGACTGCCCCTCTCCTGGTTCTTTGGCTAGAGAGACAAGGCTTTTATTGGGGCTTCTATTTGCCCATGTCTGTTGTTATTTTTGTATTGTCCACTTCTTCTCCAAGTCTGGGATATATGAGGCAGAAAAGGTAATAACCCAGCAACTTACTACCATGTCTTGCCTCAGATCCTGAGACCCTCTAGCTTGTGTGCCTCCTTCTCTTTGCCTTTCAGAGTCTTAAGAAGACTCTGTTTAATTTATCTTTACTTTCCAGGATATTTAGTTGAATGTAGTGGGAAGAATACCTAGATGTAGTAGAACTGCATCTAGTCTATCTTCTCATATATAGGAATCCCTGATACACATTTTAAACACAATCTCAAGGGTTTGCAGCTACAGGGGCACATGTTCAATAGCCAGGCTTTTCATAAGTTAGTTTTCAATATTTTTATTAATATAGATATTTCAGTTTTTAGAAGTTTGTAAATGGAATACCAAGTTACTTTTGTTGCAGAATGCAGATTTTGTTTTGCTCTATTTCATATTAATTATTAGATGAATTTCTCCATCACTCATATTTTCACAGTCATCGAATATTACAAATTAAATTTGAGGTACCTCGGATTGACCTGTATCATAACATGAAAGAAATCTTTAGCAAAAGTCCTTGAGGAACTTAAATTATTCTACATCTGTCTATGTGAGCAATCTATAAATAAAGCATTATTTTCACCCTTCATCTTGACCACTTCATGAGAGTACTCACTAACACAATGATAAATTTTCTGTTATATATTGAGGATTCATCAGAACTACCAAATGAAAGAAGCAATACTTTTCCTGAACAAAATCAAAATTTTATACTTTCTTTTCAAATGTATACTGGGAGAAGGGCAAGATGAGATTGTTAGATTATTAATTTAAGAGGAATTTATAACATGTACTAATAGGTTAATTGACCAATTTTGGTGGGAATAGCAAAAAAAAAAACCAAGCTGCTTTTTTCCTGGAAGCCAAAACTTTTTATGAGTTACTTTTATGTTCAAAAGTACTGTTTGTGTGTCTTTAATATACTGTTTAAACTTACAATGAATTGCTTTGCGTGTTGTTAAGAGATAGTTCACCAGAGTTCTTTCTGTATTTGGCATGCATTATGCAGTAACAGAGGATAATGTTTTATTTTCAGAAGAAAAATGATCAGTATGTAGTTTGTTTTTTATAGGCTTCTTTTCCCATTTTGAAATTTTGAAAATTTGAAAATATGACTTTAGTGAAAACAAGAGATGCAGTAAAATTGAGAATGTATGAATATCAGAATAAATATTAAACCATCATTGCCCCTTCTGTTTGCCATTTATATTGTCAAACCCTCTCATTTTTCCTGGACCAGGATTTCCAGATGTGAAATATCACTTTCAGAAACTCAGTTCTCATTTCTGGGTCTTTCTTGATTTTATCTCAGGAATTCTAAGTATCTGCTTTAAATTGCATAATTTTTGACATTCCATCTTCAAACTGAGGGAGAATTCATCTCTGCTGATGGACTTCTACAGTGATGGATCTTGGGTTCTCTTAGGCAGTGGTTGTCACACACTTTTGGCCTCAGGACCCATATACTCTGAAAAATTAGTGAAGACCTCAGGGATTTTATTTATATACGTTATGTCTGCCTATTTTTATCCATTAGAAATTAAAGCTGTTAAAATTAAAAAATATTGATTTATTAATGCATTTAAAATAACAATAAACTCATTGTGTTAACATTAACTTTTTATGAAAAATAGCTAAATTAAAAAAAAATTGAGTAGTCTAGCATTGGTTTTCAGTTTTGCAAACCTCTTTAATATCCAACTTAATAGAACACAGCTTTGTTTTCATATCTACTTCTGAATTTTGATATGTTATTTTGGTTGAAGTATATAATGAAAATCTGGTCTTACAAAACATATGTAGTTGGAAAAGAGAGGAGTATTTTAAGTCTTTTCATATAATTGAGGATATTCATTGATTCTATACTAAAACTCAACAAATGTAGAATTTTAAGGTTATTTGCAATATGGAAATCTGAAACCGTAGCAGATATTTCTGTACTCTGTTATGTTAAAATCCATTTGCACTTTTAGTGGATCATTTACCCATGTGTGATTTTGTAACTGTGCATTGGTCATTTGGAAAATATTGATTCACTGAGTTATGAGATATTAAATCATTAACATTTATTCATGTATCCATAGATCTAATCAGAAAAGTCTTTTAGTGTTGTTAGGAGGCTGTCAAGTTCATGGTAGCGATATAAGTTCTCCAAAATTCTAATTTTTGTATAAGATCTTGAATTTTATCATTGACAACAAATTTTGTCAGTTTTTCTTAAAGAGACATATCCTTCAAGAGGATATTTGCCAAACATCCAAGTTTGAGTAACCATAATTTGTGTGTTGGTTGTTATTTCAAGTAAAAATGACTTTCCATTTAAAAGTGGCTAGTTTAACTCATACCTCAGACAAACGCACATATGCTCTTCCTTTAGACATCCATTGTATTTTGGTATGCAGTGCACAAAAGGGCTTTATGTGTACTTCCAATTTACGTCACATAGAATATTAAAAATCATGTAACTGAGGCTAGGGATTTAATGAAATTAATAATTGTTACTACTTTATCTGGAAATTCTTACATGAAACTGAATTTTTAAAATTATTATTATTGTGTGTGTCAGTGAAGAGTACGAGGACTCCTAGTACTCCTTGACTTATGCTAAAGTGTTAGCAGTTTAATCCATCATTGCTTTTGCACCATATTGCAAATATCAGCACAACAAAAAAGGCAAATAATATCTTCATTTTACACTGAGAATAGTTTTGACCTTGCAGAACACCTGAAAGGGGCTCAGGTAGATATTCCCCAAATTGGGTTCCAAGTTGGGTATATGTAACAAAATTTGAGAATTGCTGCTTTGTCATGGGTATATAGAAGGGTGAATATGATTTTTCAATAATATTTTCTGTTACATTTTTTTGTATTCTGCTTTTTTTTTTTTTGCTTTGAGGTTTAAAGGAATTTCTAAAAATAGTCCTGGTAATCCTCAAGGTACCCTTGAGAGGTAGGTGGTGATTAGAATATTTGTCTGAGAGAGGGAGAAATTAAGCTAATGAAACTCAAGTGTTTGCCTGTGGCCAGATGAAGTAAATCTCTGGGATTGCTGAAAGGGATAGAATCCTGATTGAGAATGAAACCCACAGGAAAACCAGTATTAGCCTAGACTACAGTGGTATTGGTAGACAACAGCATGAATGTTTCCTGACTTCCAGCTTTTCTGATCTTGTATGCAAATTTGAAATCTTTTCGTAGGAAGAGTATCTGAAAAATGTGGTACATTAGGAGGACACTTGGAAGTGGCAAGCCCAAGGAGAGTGCTAACCCCTAAGATGGGAGGGTTTAGACATCAGTAACAGGGAAAGGAAGCTAATTTTATTAAAATGGCCTAATGTATGCCAGGTGCCATACAAGGTACTTCACGTGTTACCTCTTCTATTCTTACAACAAATATAATATCAATAATATCAGCCCCGTTTTAGAGATGATGAAATAGAGGCTTAGATGTTGAGAGACTTGCCTGAGATTACGTCACTTGTCTAGGTTGGAGTTGGAATTCAAACCAGGTCTGTCTCTTTTCATTAGAATGTGGTATCTTTATATCAGTATTAGTGAGTCTTCTGGCACTATTAACTGGTTAACTGTTACAACATCTGTCTTCTAAGAATATTTCTGAATAAGCTTCAGGTTCAGTTTTTACCTTTCTGGGAAAAACAAAACACATATTTGTATTCCTTCATCCACTAGGGGGGGCAAGAGTGTTAATTTATTAAATAGGTAATGATTGATAAGTAGGGATTAAATTATGCATTTGAATAATTGTAGGAAATTGTATATGGAAAATTTCTGAAAAAAATAGTCTAATGATCTTTCCTGGTAAGACAGATTCTGTGCCGTATTATTATTTAAACCCAAAGGGCTGAAATTGATTTATCCTTTAAGTATGAAAAATATATGGAATGTAGATTGACTTGAAGGGAAGAATCATGTGGCATGGATTGGCAAAATAAACACTGAGTGAAGTCAGGAAGATTTAAATTCTAGTCAAGTTACTTAAAAATATATATCACTTTTAACATTATTTATTTTGTTATGATTTGTTTTATTTAACTGTGTTGTTCTGAAAAAAATTCTGATTTACCTAAAACATTATTTAAGTTTTAAAAGAAAGTGCCATACAACTTTTTTATTTTGGCAATGCTTTTGTTAATTATTTCTTCTTCCAGATCTGTCATTTAAATATGGCTTTGTGTAAGGTGTCACTTAACATTACTGATACATTTAGTTTCTCATTTATATAATGACCATGTGGATAATTTCTAGTAAAATTATGAAGCACTTTCTTTAAAAAGTGAAAAATGTGAGCTATGAAATAATTTTTAAATATTTTCCATTAAAGCGTTTGTATTTGAAAATAAATTTTGGCTCTTGTCCTGATTCTTTGTTTCTTGGGACTCCTACAAACTTCGAATGATGATTACTGTGCAAAAAATGAGAAATTTCATCAGCATGATATCCATGATAATTGTGGAACTTTGCCAACCACAGAATATTATTCCACACATTACATGTAACTTTTTTTGGTATTGACTTAGAGGTTGTAAATGAAATAGTTTATCATTTGTCTATTTTTAGAATACAGTGAAGGCTTGCCTTGAGCTTTACATAAAAAGATGTTTTTTCAAACTCTGAAAATCTCTGAAGGATTATTAAGATAATATATCTTTATGTAATTCTAATTTTGAGAATGTATGGCTGTTGGGGAAAAATGGGCCAAAGTTGTAATCTTCTTTGCCATGCTACTTGCAAGCCATTTGATATTGGGACATAACTTAATCTTCTTGAACATCAATTGACTACTTTATATAATTGGTTGGTTGCTGTAGCATGCCAGGCACTGTGGATGCAAAGATAAGTCATGAGTAGTTCTGACTTCAAGGATGGCAATCTAATAGGGGCACTATACAAGTAAGCAGACAATTACAATAGAGTGTGGTGAGGGCTTCACCTAAGTGGTGCCAAGTTAGCCTAGGATGCCTTCAGAGAAGAATCTTCAGAGGAGGTAAGACAAGTTCAAGTAGGTAGAGAATTTGAACTTAACAAGTTCAAGCAGGTAGAGAATTTGGGGAGCTGGAAGGAAAGAGCATATTTCAGGCAGAAGACATAGCATGGGACATATCATATTGGAATACAATAGTATGACTCTTTTAAAATTGTAAGAATATAGAACAAAGGTGGGATAATATAGGAGAGGAAGTTGGAGATATTCAGTGGGACCAACACCAGTGTATCTGTAGTACACATCAACAAATTTGGATCTTATTTAGATAAAGAGAACCATTGGCAAGTTTTAAGTAAGGAGTGCTATGATCTTTTTTTTAGGAGGATCAATGGGAGAGCGCTCTGGAGAAGTCAGAAAGTATTGGAATAGAAACTGTGAGAAGTGGTGTGGGCTGAGATAAGGCTGTAGTAGTAGCAGATATAAATGGGCCAACGTTGATATAGCAGAGATATAGCAGAGAGGGTGATTAGTGGATTCTGGGGGTTGCTAAGAATAGGATTAATAGGAGGGAATGAAATCAAATGATAATTAGGAATTTGAACCTGTAGACTTGGCAACTGGAAATCAGGATGAAGAGTCTGGAGAAAGGAGCCTGGGGGACACTCAAGTTTCAGGTTTGGGTGACTATAGGGAGAGTAGAGGAGGAGAGGAGGAAACTCTTTTTGAGGAGGCTTTAAGTTGGAGATAGGGAGTAAAACAATATAAAACACAATCTTGAAACAATATTTGATATTTTCTAAGTGCCTGGGATACAGTAAGGTTTTTTACATCATATATTTAATTATCTCAGTATCCCTTTGAGGTGCAACCATTTTCAGTGGACAACTGAAGAAACAAATTCAGAGTCCACATCTCCCACCTAAGATCACATAGCTGGAAGTGGTGAAACTTAGAATTGAGCCTAGGTCTATCTAATCCTAAAGTACAACCTTTCCCACTCTTCTACTATGGGAATCATCAAGC
>JAQZBX010008205.1:0-42477 GCA_029593785.1 Cabassous unicinctus | reverse complement strand
GTTCCAGGCCAAGGTTTTTAAGAAGTTGCTCTTATTTTGTGTCCTTTAATGGTTACTTTTTTCCACAGAAAGGTCTCTGCATCCTTTCAACATTTACCTGTAGTTGGTTATTGCTAGTTTGGAGGAACACTACCCATCTTCTGTCCAGAACCTTGCTTAATTCTCCTCTAGTTCAAAGTTTGCCCATTGATTCTCAAAGCAGAAAGTGAGTAGCTACGGACACAGATGCTAGAAATGGGCTTCCTGGGTTCTAATCCCAGCTCTACCATTTTAATTCTAGGAAATCTTTGTCAATGTGCACTCAAATATTTAATCTCCTCCTTTTGCTTTTGATCTATTTCTGAATTTATTTTTACATGTATATGATACATCTTCTATTTCTCTCTCTACAGTTTAGCTTGTCTAATTTTTTCCATCTTTTTATCCCTTCCTGATGTTTTTAGAATTCCTTGATCCAATCTTTCATCTCATTTATTCTTCAGCTGTATTGGTATTCAATTTTCAACCTTCCACCAAATCCCTTATTTCAACAATTATATTTTCAAAGTCAGTATTTCAAATTGGTTCTTCTTTATAACTGCTCATTCCTGTGGCATTTTTTTCAAGAGTCACCCTTTCTCTCTGATAATGTTAATTTTAGTTATTTTACATTTTTTATCTGTTTGTGCTTTTGATTCCCCTTCCTCTGATATATTTCTTCCCATTTGTTGCCTTTCTTTCATTATGCTTGCACTCCTCAGATCCCTGGCATTTTCCCTATAACTTTACCTCTTATCCTCTTGGGACTAACAATTGCTTTAGCCACTAATATCCTCCTAGAGAAGGAATGAAAACCTTAGGCTATAGGTTTTGTTTTGTTTTGTTTTTGTCCCATGGGGAATAGGCCCAGTGCAGAGAGCTTCTAGAATTAAAATATGGGCTCAAAAATCCCCTGTTCTCCCAGGCATCCTCTTGCTTAGGGAATGTCCTAGTTACACAACCGAGGCCCTGTTCTGTTCTGTGCAGCAAGTATTTGTGGTGTGCTCATCCTCTGACTCTGTGGTAATGGCCTTGTCCTGGGGAGCAGGGGGAAATTCCCAGGAGCCTACCAACCCACCTGCACTCATCTGCTGACTTCTCCTCCCAGCTGGGCTCCTGAGCTTCTCGGGGAACCTAACCTTGCAGCCTCCGGCTTGCCTTCTTGCCACATGATAGCAATGGGGTGGATACTGATCCCTCCAGAGAAAGGAAGAGAGCACAACTAAGAAGGTCTTCTGGGCCCCTCCTCCTTTCATAGCTCCTGGCCCTCTCCCACTCCCAGCCACGCTTCACCCAACAGCTATTCTTCCCACACTAGAGCTCAACCACCATCTGTCTTTCCAAGTTTCTCAAGTGTTAGTGTCAGTTGCTCATTTGCACTATCCAACAGTTGAGATAGTTGTGGCGATTTAATTCACTAAGCTCTTTTTCATTCCCATGGCATCTCCAGCATTAGATTCAGGGGAGCCAGCAACTTTGTCCATCTTGTTCTTGAAGGAGAGGTTGCAGATGGCCTACTGGCCCATAGCATAATTTGTGCTGAGATACCTTGGATACATATTAAGTTTCTAGCTTCACTAATGAGAACATGCTAAAATGGTCCTGACTTCTTGTGTGGCTCTTGGCCAGTTTCCTTGCCTCCAGTATCTAGCCCCACCCATCCATCTTTTCGTGCTAGATACCACCAGCTTAACTGTTCTGATACATCACATGAAGCCAGGCATCTGCCTCTTAGAATTTACCGGTGACACTATGGCGTCAGTAGCATGAACTTCAGAATTTACATCCTGTCATTCCAGGTCCTCCACAAATAGGTTTGACCCGAATATCTTAGACTTTTATTTCTCCATATAAACTTCTCCTCAGGCCCACAAAACAAACTCATATGATTTCCCCTCCGTTGGTGGATTTCTGCCTCAGGGCTCTCCTTTCTTTCTACCTCCCACCCACATGCCACCCAACCTCATTCAAGACTATTCATAAATAGTTGCCTGAGGCTTCCCAGCTGGTATTATACTTTTCCTCCTATTTGAGGAGGAATAGTTTCCCCCTACCTTGAGGATAGTAACTTTTTATTATTATCATGTGTATCTCCCACATCCTTGAGTATGATGTTATACACATACAAGGGAAGCAAACATTGTTTATTGTTTATTGATTGATTAAGGTCTTCAACTAATTCCACAAGTTACCATGTTTGGAAGCCCCTAGGCCAGATACAAGTCAGCTCCCTTATTTTCTTTCTGCTCTCTCAGCATTATGCCCAGCACCAAGATATTTGTAGCAGTGTGTAATTCTGTCCCTAGCATCAGAACAGCTTTATTTCTTCAGCAATTCTAGGAATAAGTGCACTCCCTGTCTCTGGCATCTCATAAGGAGAACCCCAAATAGTAATAATCCATTTGTTATGCCCTGCCCTAAAGAAAGCAGTGCCCTTCTGGAAGTTGTATATGTTTTAAAGAAGCTAGACTAAATGTAGTGACCTTGAGTTATTCAAATTTGCAATCAGAAAGCAAAGAGAACTCATCCCAAGAGGGACTAAGCTTACAACTGTTGCTTAGTACTAGATAAACTGGTGAACAAATTTAATTACTTGATATCTAATCTGCCAACCTCAATAGGTCACTCTTAATTACTCGGGAGCATCCTGAATCTTCAAGACAATTGGAAATGCTGAAGTCCTGAACATCCTGATCACTCACAAAATAATCTACTACAGGAACTTTACTCCCAAGCAATGTGGACTTCTCTGTTTTCAGTCCTGGTCCCCGCAGTTTCAAGATTTTCTTTTCAAATAGAAATAAAAAATCTCTAAATATATTGGTCTCAAATGCCAATGCTTCAAACCCTAAATTGAGCCTCAAAATAAGGTACATGAAAGTTAAATGTCTTGTTACTTGAAAACACATAAATACTACAACACTATTGCATCAGCCATATCTATCTTTGACCTCCATTATGTTCAGCTTTCTCAAATACACAGGAGAAAAAGTTGGGAAATTGTCATCAGTGCAATGTAATGAGAAAGAAAGAAACATTTGGAGTTAAAGGGACTAGGTTAGAATCTCATTCTGACAATTTTCTAGCTGTGTAACTTCAGATACGTTCTTGAACTCTCATAGACCCATTTTTTTCACCTGCAAAATGTAAATAATACCTATTTTACAGGATTGCTGAGAGAGTTAAATCAGATAATAGATGTGGAAGTGACTAAATACAGAACTCTGTAAACTGGAAATGATTGCACATATGTTGGTCATCATCACCACCATCATCATCGATTTTCTTTATTTAAAAAGTCCTAATGCCAATGTATGCATGGTCCTAAATTAGACACCCAAATAGATCAGGAAAGAGTCCCATTAAAAATGTATTTTAATTAACATGTTTTATAATTCATTGGAGCACTGTCTCTAATACTCAAGGGCACTATATACATTGGCTAATAGAGTTCAAACATTCAAAGCACTTAGCTCCCAAGGATACAGTCTAGAAATCTTGACATAGTCACCTAAAAATAATTAAATGAATGAGCAGCAGCAATAGCCAGAGGATTCCCAATGTAGCCAAAGGGCAGGCTTACCCTGGCCTTCATTGTCTGGCTCTTTGTTAGAGAAAGACCATAGGGTTAAAAGGAACATAGTGGGCATCCTCTAATGCAACTTTCTACTCTATGCAGAAGCCACTGAAAAATTATCTCAGAGAATGGTATATATTTTTAACAAGTGCAAGAAGAAATAAATTGTGCATTTTCATTGGTCATGCATATTAAAGCTAAGCAATTCAAGGTCTTTTAAGGAATCTGCATTGTAAAACTTCTTAATGAAAGAAATTCCCATGAAAATAAAAATTACAAAGAAGGGAAATTTTGGGGGAAAAAAGTAAATCTATGAATTCAGGATTTAGAATAATTTTATGCACAGAAACATAGGGATAATTTTTTTTTTCTTTGCCTATTTCAGTTCTTTGGCTGCCTCTATTAAGCTATTATGACATCTTTCTAAAATTACTATTTGATAAAGAGAATTTTTTTAAAATTTATTTTTTCAATGTCCCATTTAATGGCAAAAGAGAAAGAAAGCAAATCAAAGACATATGGCAAAATTATGATCTACAGTTATGTACCTCTAATAGTCTGATGGATTGTTCCAAAACCTATTGTATTTAATTCCAGCCTTTATTGAATGTTCTTAGGTTATTAAAATCAGAACTGTGTTAAACTGTATTCCATTACATGTCCACATCACAATTCAAATAATCATAATTAATAATGTAACCATTTGTTATTTATGTTAACATCTTTATAAACATATCCTTGGATCCCCAAAACAGCCTTTGACATGGTCACCATTATAATGTACTTGCACTTCATACGTATAGAAAATTAAGTGAAATGTCCAAGGTCACATATCCAATAAGTGGCATATCCAAGGTCATGTTTGTAGCATTGTAAACAACCTGTCAAAGTGTATGGCTGATACTATGCATGCCAAAGGTGTTTATCAACTATTAGTTGATTATGGTTTTGATAGAACACCATGACAGTCTCCTTATCTATAAAAAGTCATCTGCCACCTGGCTATATTTTTGTAGACATGGGTTAAAAAATAAACCACCAAAGTTTAGGCTATACTGCATGTGTGGTATTTGAAGCCTCAGAGAGCCAAACGAAACCTAGAATAGCAAAATGGAACATAGATCTCTCTCTAACTAATCTGTTTTCTGACATCACTTTACTTTTGAACAGCTAAATTACATAGGGAACTGGTATCTGAGACAATGTCCTAAAGAGGATCTCTCCAATCTTTAATACCCAATGATTAAAAGGTAAAATAGTCCTAACCTTGAGTTCCCTTGCAAGTTTAGGTTATGCCCTGAATGTTACATTTATGCTGTAATTTTGTTTCATTTTGGCTTAAAGAAAGAAACTCTTATTGAGATGCTGTGGTCAAATATTTACTAAAAAGGGCATATTGATTTGTGGATTATAACTGACCACATATGAACCCTTCTTTCCAGTGACATTCTTATTTAAGGTATTGATTAAAGGCTTCTCATGCAGAAAGCATTCTTCTTGTCAGTTCAGTTATGCTGGCTTTTGTAATAAGCTAATTTGATTTCCTTTTTTAACCTTTGTTTGATTAAGGGAATAGACATTTGCATTAAAATTCAAGGGAGATGAAGTCTATCATCGATCTTGACTTCCTCATGGACCTCTTGTACTCAGCCAAAGATGATTTAGAGAATGTCAAGAGTCTTGGAACAACCATAATGAGAGCAGGGGAAAAAAATCACTTCAGACTTACAAACCAGAAAGAGCTTATTTGACAGAAAGGGCAATTGCATTTGGTGGAGATGTTTTAGAGAAATCAAATTCAGGAAGTTTAATTTTGTTCTTAGGCCAAGTCATTAAAAGATCTATGAGATGAACTGCCATTAATAAAGGACTCACTAGTTAAACCAAAACATTTCAAAACATCTGAAGAGGTTAAACAAAACACGTACATTATTCCTCATCACAGAGGAAGAACAAGAATAAATTCTAATATTGCTGTTTGCAAAGTCTCATAGCTGCCCTGGCCTCTGGATACTTTTCCTAGACAGGGGCCAATGTACTTTGAAGACTCAATAACTTAGATCCATTGCTTGTTCTGTAATCACCCCAGAGATCTTTATTTGGATCTTTTCTGAAAGTGAATGTTCCTTCCATTTTCTGAAGACTTACATGGGACTTGCGATTTTTAATTCAGGAGGAATCGAGGACCTGGCATAAACCTAACAATGTATTAAATGCTCAGTGGGATACCAGAAAAGTATATAAGATGGAAAGACCCTTTCCTTTCGCTATAGCAACTCAGAACATCTTTCAGGTGGAAGTTAGGAAAACCAAAAGCCAGGAAAAGGAAACAACTTGGTTAAATTCACCCAAACTCACCCAAACAATTGGTTGCAAAATTTCTGGTTCACAGTATAATTGGACTATCACTCCCTAGTCAAATGAAAAAAATTCTCATGATTCTAGGTTGCTTGGAAGAATTTCTTGGGGCAACAGGCCACTGCTAATTTCTTTCTTTCTCTGGAAAAGTCATTGAGTATATTCATTGAACATAACTTTCCATAACCCATTGTTCTTACAGAGATGGGTCATAGTTTCTCCCAAGTCTCAAGACTTCACTTACAGTTGTGATTTCACTGACTTCATGTATTAATTTTAAAACTTAATGAAATTTATCCTTTAAGTTAACATAAGCTAAGATCCTAGGAAACTAACTTTTTAAAAACTCGTTTCAGTCTGAAAGTAGAAGACATTTGGCATTTGGCATTAGAGGTAAATCTAGCATTTCTTTCCTTCTGTGAGTAATATTAGTATTATAAAATCATATATATATTTTAAGAACTGCAGATGACATGAGACAGTTCATATGTGAAAATATTTTTAAATTAAGAAAAGCAATACCACTGAGCATACTTTCAAATTCCATAAAGTTAGGCTCTTTTACACTAAACATGGTACTGTTTTATTTTATGTCTAACAAATAATTGAGATGAAAATATTCCATTTATGGCAACAAGTTTCTAAACTCTTAGTCGCAGGGAAGTAAAATAGCCATAAAACATGGCAGAATTTAAGAGACGTATTTTCATACGTCCCATATGGGCAAACCATTAAGTGTTCTTTCATGTCATGGATCTAAAAGTATCTATATTAAGTTTTATATTGTGTAAAATCTATATAATGAAATATAAAATTCATCCAGAGGATAATATATTTATGTATTCTTATGGCATTTTTAGTTGAGACATTTGTTTGGACTAGAATTTAAAAAATAATTCTGCTAAGCTTCTACCCACATGCTCCTCCAGTCTTAGAGCCCAGCAAGCAGTCTGCACCTGGGAAATCAATCAGACTCACCCTACCAGGGATTTAGAGGGCAGACACATACTTTTCTCAGTCTTCAGTTGCCCTTCAAATCCACTGAACAGAGTTCCTTATCTCATAACACAAAGATTTTATTAGAGTAGTCCATGTGTAATTTATCGGAAGAGCTGCCAAGATATTCCTTTTTTTTCCCAAGAAAGGCGCTTTGTTGCAGACAGGTTTGAGGTTTTAAAAACCTGATTTCGCATGCTCTTCATTTTCCCTGTGATCTCTGAAGTTGAGTCTATTGGTCACCTCGGCATTACTGCTCCTGTCTCAACTGGCTCCTCATTACTCAAAGCCAATAATAACCGCTAAATATGACTAATATCACGTGGAAGGTCTCAAAGGTCACCGCTAACCTTCATCCCAGCTCAGAATGTTTTCAAGGTTAATAGATTGCTTTTGAGCTGAGATATGATGCATTTATAAAATGGAAGAAAATGAAAAATTTGGCATCACCAATATGCGGCTAGTTATAAATGATTCATTTGTTACATTTGGACTACAGCCATGAAATTCATTTGATATATATCACATAGTTATAGTCTAACCTAGACACCAGAAAATAAATTAATGATACATTTTAACATTAGACAATTTCACACACACCCACACATATACACACTCCAAGAGGAGAACTAGGGCATTATGACTTATGGATTATTCTGGTTTAGGAACACCATGTATGCAAACTAGAGCCTAACTATGTTCCAAGACTAAGACTACACTTAATTACAGATAAGTCTAAAACTATATTCTAAGAGGGAGGCTGCTGATTGCTGCCCTTTGTCTTTTTGCCTGGTGCATGTGAAAATAAATTCCCTAATTCGTTTCAGTTCTGTGTTCCCTAGACTTTTGGGGGCCCTGGTTCCAATGTGTGGGAGTCTCCTGCTTTTCCTATACCCTTGAAATCTGATGACTGGACTCAGTGAGGACTCCAGGATCCCAGAGGGGTCTTTGCCATCAGCCTTTCTGATCTTGCCCAATGCTTGCTTCAGGACCCGTTCCTGCAACCCGTTTTTGAGCTTGAATTTCAGTTTCAATTTGGTGAGTTTGGGGATCCCTGGCCTCTGGTGCCGGCCTGGACTTACTGTCCAGCTCAGCTTCACCAGAACATGACCCACCAAATAGAAAGCAGCATTCCTTGGCGAGTCTTCTGAATCTCACAGGGTTTTGTGGCCCTTATTATGAGCAGGTCACCAAGGCCTGTAGTTCCCTCCTTTCAAGTGCTATTCTATTCGCCTCTCCTCTGTATTCTCTAATGCCTGGATACTAACTGCATCTTCTAGCTCAATTGCCTTTATTTTCAGGCTCTTCCCATCCCACTTCCTGGTTAATTAGCCCAAACACAATAAATATCACCTTAGCGTTCTCCCTCAGACACCTCCAGTGGTTTCCCCTTATCTATAGAATTGTGTACAAAGCCTGGGCCTGGGCTTTTGAGGCTTCCTACCGGTTCTGTCCCAGGTCTGCTTCTTTTGTGAATGGTTCCTGCTACTTCCAGGGAACAGACCGGTCCAGCTGGACGCTAGCTCTCCCCTCACTGTATGAACTTGGACAAACCACTTAATCTAGCTGAGCCTCTGTACAATGGTGAAAGTAAAAACTTCCTCACAAGTTGTGGTGAGTTGAATTATGTATCTCCTCAAAAGACATATTCATAATTTTAACCTGCATTCTGGTGAGTGTGAAACCGTTTGTGAACAGGACCTTTGGGAGATGCTATTATTAGTTAAGCTGTGGCCAACTGAATCAGGTTGGGTCTTAATCCACATCAAGAGGTCCTTATAAAGAGAAGAGACCGGAAGCTGGAGGTCAGAGAAAGCCACAGGGAGAAGCCAGAAGCTGGAAGTCAGCGGATCCGGAAGAGCAGACACGCGCGAGAGAGATGGCCGTGTGATGGGAGGCAGAGACGCGAGCCAAGGAACCCCCGGGACGGCGGCCAGCCAGTGCCAGAATGCCACAGACTCTAGGAGGAAGCGTGGCATGTTGAGGCCTTGACTTGGGACCCTCACCCCTAGAACTGAGAGCCAATAAATTCCTGCTGCTTAATCCCATCGGTGGGTGTTATTTGTCACAGCAGCCTGGCAAACTAAGATGTAAGTTATTTTGAGGATTAGCAATAAATTCAGAAAACTCCTAACATGGTCCATGGCATATGGCATGGGCTCACCGCTTTTGTGTCTTAGTTTCCTAGGGCTCCTGTAATAAAGTACCATAGACTGAGTGGCTTAAAACAACGGAAATTTATTGTGTCACAATCCAGAGACCGGAAGTCCTAAATCAGTGTTGGCAGGGTCACTCTCCCTCTAAAACCTATAGGGGAGAATCCTTCTGTGATGGATTGAATGGTGTATCCGCCAAAGATATGTCCAAGTTTTAACCCCTGCTCTCATGCCTGTGACCCTATTTGGGAAGAGGATCATTGAAGATGTTTTTAGTTAAGATGGGGCCAAACTGGATTAGAGTTGGCCCTGATCCAATATGACTGGTTTCCTGGAAAGGAGAGGAAGGTTGGAGACAGAGAGAGACGACAGCCGTATGATAGAGGCAGAGAATGAGTTATGCCACAAGCCAAAGAACTCTACGGATTGCTGGCAAGCAACCACCAAGATCCTGCAGACTTCAAGGCATGCAGGGCCCTGCCGACACCTTGATTCAGACTTCTGGTCTCCTGAACTGTGAGACGATGCATTTCACTTGTTTTAACCTGCCCAGTTTGTGGTACATGACTATGGCAGCCCTAGGAACCAAGCCACATTCTTGTGTCTTCCTAGCTTCCGGTATTCACAAGCAATCCTGGCGTTTCCTGACTTGTAGCTGCAGCACTTCAATCTCTGCCTCTCATCACCTGGCCATCTTCTCTCTGTCCCCTTCTGTGGCAGTTTGATATTATTTATGAATTCCAAAAAGAGATATTGATTATGCTTGTAAACTGGTCTGTTCCTCTGGGCATGATACCCTTTGATTGATTTCAATTCAAAGGCTTTAAGTTCACCTGATTAAATCAAGATTAGAGCTTTGATTCCACCACATATTAGGGCGTGCAGGGTTGAGTCCCTGCCCCTTGGTGGGCTATATAAATGGACACTCAATCAAGAACACAGAAGTAGATACACAGAGAAGATATACAGAGGAAGAGAGACAGCTCCATAGACATGGCAGAGGCCCCAGGAAGAGAGTTGAGCCTTTCACCTGATAGTTTACAACTGACCTTGTGAAGAGAACAGAGGAGCTGAGCTCAGGAAGAAACAAGCTCCAGGGAAGAGAGACGAGCCTTATGCCAGCCCACAGCTGAGATCAGAAGAAGCTGGACCCATGGAGTCTTAAGAGGGAAAAGGAACTCTGGACCCTCACAGATGTTGCCCACCATCTTGCTCCAACACATGGCAACAGATTTTGGGTGAGGAAGTACCTCTTATGGTACCTTGAGTTGGACTCTTTAGGGCTTTGCAACTGTAAGCTTTTACCCCAAATAAACACCCTTTATAAAAGCCAACAGATTTCTGGTACTTTACATCAGCACCCCTTTGGCTAATCCACCTTCTCATAAGGACACCAGCATGTTGGATTAGGGGCCCTCCCTACTCCAATATTACTTCATTTTAACTTAACTAATCCCATCTCAAATGACCCTATTTCCAAGTAAGGTCACATTCTGAGGTACTGGGGGTACTTCAATATATCTTTTGGGGGGCATGATTGAACCCCTAATGCATTGTAAGCAGTTTCATTACTGGCCTACACCTCTCAGAGCCTGTAGAAGTCTCTCTACCTATCCAAATCCCACCACTCTTCAAGGCCATGTCAGATTCCACCTCCTTCACAAATACTGCTGTGATTATGCCAACTCGTCCAATCTACCCCTTTCCTGAAATACCATTGCAAATATAATCTCAAAACAGAGTTGAGTACTTTTTCATAATGTCCTAGTTTTTCAGGTGTGAAAGTCTTGTCTTCCCAACTAGACTATAAATTCCCCAAGGGCAAACTGACATCTTATCCTCTGTCACTATTATTTTGGTACTTCTTGGCCTCACTGCTCCCTGCATTCAGCCCCGCTCCCTTGCTCCCAGAATTCCTGGGTCTTCAGGGGGTGCCCCAGGTTCACTAATATTTCCTTTCTGTGGTATCTGGCCTCTGCTGAGCACCACAATGCCTGTTCAAAGATGGCCTTGTTGCCAGGATTCCATGCTGCACCCCTAAGTACTTCCACAGCCACTGCTGCCTCTCCCGCAGGGCCCTGTGATCCCATCACTTCTCTGACCACACCTGCTGCTTTCCCTGAAGGTTGTCAGGGCTGTTAATCATCCTGAGTCCTGTTCCCTGAGCCCCCAACATCTTAGAAGAGTTTTTAGTTAAACAGTCCTTATTTAGGGAAACATTTTTCCTGGGATATCAGTTTATTCGAAGGCAGCCAAGAAAAGAAAATCAGAGTGACAGATTCAGAATGCTCGCATCCAGCCTGTAGGTCAGGCTTTGCACTGGGTTAAGTCTGTAGAGCATGTTGTCTCTTTCCTGTAGCTGGGTTTGCTTCCAGGAGTCCCGAATACCTCAAGCAAGTAGACTTCTAATGAGCCCCTACCACCCTGCCAGTCCTGCCTCATTTCTAGCCCTAGCATCAGCCTAGCAGCAAGCTGGATTCCCTGCTTCACATTCTTGTATTTCCCGTGGTGCCTTATACCCTGCTGAACGCACACATAAAGCTCAGCCAGTGATCCACAGGCCAGTTATCTTAGTCTGGGATTATAAATGATGGTGATTCGGGGCAGTAGGCTGAATCTGTACTATGGATTTTTTTTAAGTTCCTGTTATGAAATTATTTTCCTATTATAAGTCTCTTTGTCACAAAAGTCGGACTAAAGGAAAACAATGTCTCTCATTTTAAATAGGCATAAAAGGTAATTTATAACATATCTAAGTTCAAGTGACAAGTTTGGGACAAGTAAGCTTTGTGAAAGCATCTGCTCAAAAAATCTGATTTTGGGGAGTGGATGTAGCTCAAGTAGTTGAGCACCTGCTTTCCATGTAGAAGGTCCTGGGTTCAATCCCCAGTACCTCCTAAAAAAAATAAAACAAAATCTGACTTTGCTTTGGAAAACAAATACCAGAATGTCTCCAAACTCTGAAACCAGGAGGCAGCACTAAAGCCTCTTAACTCAGGTAACTTCTGCAGGTGATAAAAAGGCTGCTGGCCTGAGCACACACAGCTGCTCCCTCACCCTCTTGGTGCCATGGTCAGCTGCCCCTGCTCCAGGCCAGCCCGCTCTCCAGCCGGGCCCACCCGGCATCCTTCCCCCTGCTCCCCCTAATGGGCAGCAAGAGGGCCCTGGTGCTAGAGGCCTGCTAAGCAGGCGGCGCCCACCCAGGTCTGAAGGAGCCCACCCCCGGGCTCCAGAAATGAAGTGAGAGAAAGGGAGGATTCGCTTGAAGAAAATTTAAAAAATAAGAGAAAGAAAGTTTCTGTGTGTCTGTATGGCTGATCCTTTGGTTTTTAGTTCCTCAAACACAATGGCTTTACTTGGCCTTCCAGCCTTTAAATCTGAATATATCATAACACCCAACCCAAGCAGGTACCTGCACACGGAAGCACATACACACGTTCACAGGGACCCTTTCGAAATTGAAAATGTTAAGCCCAGCCAACAAGGGAGCCATTTCACAGTTGTTGCCATTTTCCAGTGATGTCAGTTGGAGGCAGTAACTCTACAGAATTGATTTTCCAGATGACATGATATACGGACTGGAAAATGGAGTGTACAGAACATTCGAACTACAAGTGACCTTGGAGATCGTCTAATTCAATTTCCTCAATTTGCAGATGAAGAAACAGAGGTCTCAAGAAATGAAGTAATTTGTTCCACATCAGAGAGACGGTCATTAGAGCTGGAATTAAGACCCAGGTCTCTCTAAAATCTACCTGTCTTCCCACTCGAATAGTTGCCTTCCTTTGCCCAATTTTCGGGCTTGAAACTGCAGTCACCTTCTTACCCTGACGTTTATACTAAAGGTGTTTGCAAATAGCTAGCCGGCTGAGGTATAAATATGTTTTGTGGTTTCCACATCTCCTGTGCCTGATGTCACGCAACGGCTGAAAGACTTGCAAGGACGTTAATTGATACTTTCCTTATCTCTAGTGTTCAGTGCTTTCATTTTAGGATTTCCTCTCTTTTTAGACATTCTTCCACTCCCAGTTTTGTCAAAAGAGGTCATTTCTCCAGCTTGAAGTTTTGGTATCTACTAGCTATTGTCACAAAGCAAATCAAAAGCAGTGGAAGGAGCCCCATCCCCAAAATTCATATAAAAGCATAGATTGATGCCATTGCCTGCTTGCCCTGTTAAATGGCATCCTTGTTGCTTTTTGCTGTTTAATTTCATGGGTTCATCCCTCTATCACTCACCTTGTACAGAAACCTAAGGAGACAATAGACAATCTTGGCAGAAAATGAAGAGAAATTGATGCCAGGGGGTGGGGAAAAAATGCATGTAGTGGATAAATTACAGGGTTGCCTGTTCAGTCATCAGAATGGAAGCATGTCTGGGAATCAGTGTACGAGAAGGCTATTTAATAGCATGAGTGAAGTCATTTCAACACCTGTTTCTGCTGCAATCAAGTACACTCACTCCCAGTCTGGATCTGCTTTCCAAGCAGAAAAGGATCGCGTCTCTTATTCTCCAAGGCTTGAAGCAGCACAGCAGGGTCTGTTTTTAAGTGTTGGGAGCAATAACCACAGCGATGACTGCTAGGAAAGTTTGTCTTAGAAGATCTGGCCTGAGGCAATGAGGAAATCAGAGCCAGGAAAGAAGGAAGGGAGAGAGAGATTGTGACCCAATGTAAGCACGACCACATAGAAGAGAGTAGCGGAAAATGAGGAGTATAGAAAATTAAAAATCAGAATAAAAGCTGCACTCACTTTACCCTAAAAGTTTCTGAGACTAGAGTCATAAATGCCAAGATGATGAGGGAGAGGCCTGGCCAATGCTTTTTATTGCAATCCGTTATGTTAACGGGAAAAAAATTCTTTATGAACTGTAGCTGTCCAGGTTGACTTCGGTCAAGTGGAAACTCAGGCTCATTTATTGGGAATGAAGGATCCTGGGTAAGGCCCAGCAGGCCACAGCTCAGAGCTCCACACACACCCTGTGGAATGATGCCTCCACCTGGACCACACAACAAAACGTTAACGTTAGCTTCTTTCTTTCCGCATTTCTCCAGACGTTATACTTCCTCCATAGGCAAGTTTGTAGAGATCGTACTTCATCAGAGACCCTCACTGGGGCATCCGAACCAGCACATTGGAAAACAGTGCAGAAAGTACAATGTCATCATGCTCTTGGCCTCAGAAATGCATTACTTAGGCTTTCTTGTAGCTTTTATGTTTCTCCAGGGAGAGATGATGCATCTAGAACACATTTCCAAATAGCTTACAGATTTTCTTAAAATTCAGAGTTTTTACTGTATTCTGATTTTCTGGCTGATTCTTGACTTACACTTGCTAGGAGGTTCTTCAGTTAGACATTGTCCTCACTAAAGACTCCTGGATATATATCTCATTTAATTTTCTCCAAAATTTTACAGTATAGACGGAGAGACATGCAGGTAAACAAAGAAAAAAGATACAATGTAGTAAGTTATAATGAAATAATATAGAGAGTATTGTGGGTGTATGAAAAATTGATTTATCAAGAGTAATTAAGTCTGCCTGGGGAGGGAGTTCAGGGAAGGCCTCAATTAAAAGGAGATGTCTGAGCTGGATCCTGAGAAGGACGGGAAGGAAGAGTGTTTCTGAAGGAAACAACATTTGCAAAGGCCCAACGGTGTGAAGATCTATGACACATTCAAAGAAGAGCCAGTAGTCCAACCTGGCCAGTGTGTCAAGTGCAAGGGGCAGAGGAGGCAGGGGGTGTCCAGTAGGCTGCAAGAGGGGGAAGGGCCCCGTATGAGACACCAAGGACTCGTCCTCCTTGGCCTGTGAGTAGGGAACCAGCTTGACTGAACAACTGCATGCTTCTTCACATGTGGCCGTCACTTGGCTCTTACCTGTAAAGGTGGCTTTTCCCCCTGGGGGCCTTGGGCACAGGTTCTTCAAAT
This sequence comes from Cabassous unicinctus, assembly GCA_029593785.1. NCBI lineage: Eukaryota > Metazoa > Chordata > Mammalia > Cingulata > Chlamyphoridae > Cabassous > Cabassous unicinctus. The sequence continues at coordinate 27,445 of JAQZBX010008205.1, read as the reverse complement.
CCATTTCTTTTTACCTTTGGGCACCCATGAAGTCTACATTTCACAGTCTCCCACACGGCTGCACAGAGCCACACGACTGAGTTCTGACCATTGAAATGGGAAATGTGGAGGCTTTCCAGAGCTTCCAGTGGGGAACTCTGTGGCTTCAGAAGGTGGCAGAGCCACAAGATGGAAGGAAAATGGGTCCCAGAATCACTGCATGGAAGACCATCCCCTAAATACCCAACTGGACTATGACCTGAGTGAGAAGGAAACTTTTTATGCCATTAAGCCACAAATCATTAGAGGTTGTCCACTACAGCAGTTAGCCTCTCCTGGCCAACTCAGTGGATGAAGAAGTCCTCAGGGGAAAGGGAGGCTGCTGGCATCGAAGGTTATCCCTATATATAGATAAATACCAATGACCCCTGTACACGTTTCTCCAGGAAGACTCCTAGGGCAAGTAGGATGCTGTCTGGTTCTAACTCAAAAGCAACAGGTCTGCAGGGGTTATTTCATTCTTCCAGCCTGGGTGGACCACCTCCATCAGGCAGGCAGAACCAGTTCCACAAAACCAGGTCTCCAGAGTGCTCAGTTCCTACTTCCCTCAAAAGCAGACCTTATCCCCATAAAGTCCTCACAGGGCTTCTCCCAATTTTCACTACACTAAAGACAAGTTCCTGGAAAATAAATGTGCCTCTGTTTAGAGTATAATCAAAGCTGACATTGCATTCAAAACACTGGTCTTCTGGGCTAGCCTGGCCCTAGAGTGGAAAGAACTCTGGTAAGAACAGAGGCCCTAGGGCTCAGTCTATATCACCTCTCCCCCTTTCTCCTCTCATCCCACACATGTCCTTTGGAGTATTGGTCATGTTGCTATGACTCTTTCCTCAACTCACTCTTGACTTTACTTTAGCATGATTTAATCTGTATAGATAAATTTATTTTGCAAGTATTTGAGAGCTGCACTGTATAATGATTCTAAGCTCCATACTTCTCTGGAGACAAGTCTGAATGCAACTAACAGAAAATTCTGGCAGACAAATCTGAGCCAGTTCTGAAGACATGAGAGTAGTAAAAAGATTAAGAGTAAGGACGGGGAGCAGATGTGGCTCAAGCGGTTGAGCACCTGCTTCCCACATGGGGGGTCCCAGGTTCGGTTCTCAATGCCTCCTAAAAACAAAAAAACAAACAAATGAAAAAACCAACTCAGGGGAGCCGATGTGGCTCAGTGGTTGTGTACCAGCTTCCCACATATAAGGTCCTGCTTTCAATCCCGGACCCCGGTACCTCAAAAAAAAAAAAAAAAAAAGAGTCAAGTATGAGAGACCTTATTGGGAATTTTAACACTTGCCTGTGGTGAGATTGTAATGTGTGGCTTTAATCACTGTTTTCCTGACTTTCATATTTAACTAGACCTGGATTCCTTTTGAATCCAGAGATTTGGGCTGATAATGAAAACTCTTTTTGGAGTTGACCTGCAAGATTTTTTTATTTGGGTATAAGATTCAGGAATTTGAAACAATTTCACAATATGGCTGTGATGTTTAGGCTAATGTGTCAGCTCGGCCAGGTAATTGTGCCCAGTTGTTTGGTCAAGCAAGCACTGGGCTAATTGTAACACAAAGACATTTATAGACTTTAGTCATCAGTGAGTTTACTGCATAGTTCACTGATTACATCTATGAACAACAAGGGAGATTACCATCAGTAATGAGTGAAGTTTTATCCAATCAGCTGAATGCCTTAAAAGGGGAAATGATTTCAGCATTCAGAGAGAATTTCCCAGCTTGTCTTTGGACAGTCAACGTCTCCCAGAAACTCATCAAGGACCGTCTTTGGACTTTCATTGGAGCCCCTGGTTTGCAGCCTGCCTGCGGAACCTGGACTTGTGCATCCCCACAGTCACGTGAGAGAATATTATAAAATCTCATACTCTTTACAGATATCTCCTTGGATTCTGTTTCCCTAGAGAACCCTGACTAATACAATGGTACCTTAGGTTTCTGCATTTTCTTCTGGGTAAAAATGTACCACAGCAATTCAGAGAGGAGGCTCAGAAAGCCTCTGGAGGACGCACATTACTGTACACTCAAAGACTGGATTACATTCATGTTTCCAATAACTCTGTATTGAACTTTATAAGCTCGCAAATTACAACTGGCATTGATTTAATGTATTATTTCTTGAAGAAATTAGTAACATCATTTTAAAAAGCTTTATTATTTCCATATTCAATTCTTCTACTAAAATTGTTGTCATTTGTAAGTCTGCTGAAAATTTAGACAAGATGGGACTGGTAATTCCATAAAAATGAGAGCTCCTGGAGAACGAATCTGGAAAATGATTTAGCATCATGGAGTCAGATGTACTAGGAACAAATCTCAACTCCACGCTAATGAGCTACAGGACGTTGGACAAGGTGCTCAATCTCCATGCCTCAATTCCCTTGTCTATAAAAAGAGTTACAACAGTACTGTTCTCGTGATGTGTGCAAATTGGATTCTTTGTTCACAATTATTCATTCTCTGTAGACTTCCGCATCTCACTAATTTTTGGCTTGGGCCTGTGACTTGCCACAATGTGCCATGAGCAGAGGAGACATTTGCCTCATCTGAGCAGGAGTTTTTACAGGCACTGCACATTCATCAGCCCTCTTGCTCTGACCTTCTACCATGAGATCATCATGTATCAGACAATGGCTACTTCTTCAACCTGGGCTCTAGAACAAGAAAACATGTAGAGCAGAGCCAAGCCAAGTCCAGCAGAGCTGTAGACTGCAGAAATTCCAGAACTTTCAGCGTTGAAAATCAAAAGTATTTCTCATTTCTAACAGATGAACAGGTCTCAAATTAAGACAAAGATTGGGGCAAACACCCAAACACACCCATTTTCAAGTCTTCTGATTAGGTTAACATGGCCCTCAATAAATTATTTCCAGTTGGACCAAATGGATCAGGGAAAAAAGACTTAGGGTACGGTCCCTCTGAAGCCTGATAAGCTCAAAATACCTGTAATTAAATCTACAGTTGGAGGAATTTCTCAAAAAGTTTTGGGTGTAGATATTGGCTTATATGCGCTGGCTTGACACAGATTGATTAAAAAGGAAAGTCATTTTGAAGAGTTGTGCATTGCCAAAGACACGACCAGCCTGGATTTAAAGAGACTTTAACTGTTCATGTCATAAAGTAACCCTTGGGTGTCCAGTTTTCTACAGGTAAGAAACAAGGCCTTCTTCAGAAGCGGTCAAGGAGAATAATGGAAAAGGAAGGGCTATCCCAGGTATGGAATCAAAAGCCACAGAGAACAATGGACTGAGGAACTACTCCCAGAAAACAACTGTGACAAGCCAAGGAGCATTCTCTCCCACCAGAATGGGGAGGGGTTGCCTCCCATTCTTCCCATTTTTAATAAGGCATCCCTATTCTACTATTGCATTATGTTGGGTGTTTTAGGTAGGAGGGGGCAATTTGTCATCTTAGTTCTTGGTCTCTGACTCAAGAAGAGCAAACAGACATGACACAGACCACCAGATTTTGGACCCCCAAACCCAGTGCCTGGTAGTTGTGAGCATCTTGGGTAAAAGTGAAAGCATTTTGTGGGCAGAAGAACAAATGGAGGCAGATTGCATCCTTTTCTCACAATTAGTTTTCCTCTCCCCACCACTGCCAACCTTCCCCATTGATGGGGTAGACTTTAGGCTGGGCTATGTCACTTGCTTTGGCCAATGGGGCAAGAGTGGATGAGAAAGTTGTGGGGTCTGAAAAGAAAGTTTCAATGGTGTTGCAAACCATTTGGCTGCTCCAGAGAATGGCCTCTGGATTCAGAATGAGAAACCATGTAGGGCCCAACCCCACTCAGCAGAGCTACAGGTGTTCCTCAGCCCTGATGGAATATGAGCCTGGAATTGGTATTTGTTGTTGTGATCCACTGAGATATTCAAGTTGTTTGCTAGAAGAGCAAAAGTTAACTAATATATGAAGATGTTTTGAGGATTTAACAAGCTAATGCATGCAACATGCTTAGTACCAGGCCTGGCACATCCTAAATTCAAAATAAATTTAAATATTGTCAGTGTCATCTCTATATCCGCAAGTACCTAGCACAGCTCTCAGAGCAGAATTAGCATTCTTAAACATTGACTGAATGACTGCACATGAATTATTGAAATTTATTCCTTTTATAAAGTTAAACAAGGTGACAAATAGAGAATCATTTCTCCAAATTCTTATAAATCCTAGTGAGACCGCCTGTAAATTGTAAGGGACATAATGGTTTTAATATGTATTAAAATACCTGGAATGAGGAAGCATATACTGAAAGATGGTTAAAAAACAACCAGTTAGTATTTTTACTCAATACTCTTTGCTCTTCTAAAAGAGAAGAGGCAAGTTTTCTAAGATAAAAGGGTGCTAGAACTATAAGAAATAGTTCACCATTTTTTTTGGTGGCAGATGGTAAAACCAAGTCAGACACAAATTCTAATCTAAGGGGCTCTCTGAGAATTCCATCACAGAGCAAGGACCTAGCAGTCTTTCCCAGATGTTTAATGCGTGTACCCCAGGCTGACTTTTAGGACGTTGTTGATGAGTTCTAAGATAATTTATTTTTGGACCTTAAAAGGTTCCCACAAATAATACAGAGCTTATTTTAAAGCTGTAGTAACAAAGAAGGAAGGGTGATAAAAGTGGATAATAAAAATCATGGGGGATTTATTTAGAGGTCTTTAAAAATGAAGCTGACTCCTTAGAAGGGCAAATGCTTTTCAGACTTGAGCAACAAAGAAAGTCCCAGAGTGAGAAAAAATGTTTTCATGAACCTCTCTTGTTCCGAGGCCTGTCAAGTTTTAAACCAGTACCAGTTGGGCAGTAAGAGTTTTTTTGTTTTTTTTTTTGAAAAAAAATATATCGTGTGCTTTCATCAGTCATAACAAATGTTCCACACCAATGCAAGGTGTTAATAGTAGGGTGATATATGGGATTCCTGTATTCTATGCATGATTGTTCTATAAACCCACAACTTCTCTATTAAATAGAAAAGACAGATTAAGGACATCCAGAATTCTATTAGTTTTCTAGGGCTGCTATAACAAAGCACTACAAACTTGGCAGCTTAAAACAATAGAAATTGATGTCTCACAGCTCTGGAGGCCAGGAGTCCAAACTCAAGGTGTCACTAGGCCATGCTCCCTCTGAAACCTCGGGGAAGGGCTCCTTCCTTGCCTCTTCGAGCTTCTGGTGCTGGCATCAATCCTGGTGTTCCTTGGCTGTTAGATGCATACCCCCATCTCTGCCTCCACCTTCACGTGGCCTTCTCCTTGTGTGTCTGGTCCTTCTCTGTGTCTTTGTGTCTGTCTGTCCTTCTCTTCTTATAAGGACATCAATCATATTGGCTTAGGGGCCACCTAATTCAGTGTTTAAATGGCAGAATAAAGATGTAGCTGCCACTTTTCCGCTGTCCTCCAGAAACATGAGCCAGAGCTGAATGATGAATCACAGTTTTCTCATCAGTCCGTGAGGGAAGGGGGAGGTGAGAGATGGTGCCTGGTGCTAGTCTCCTTTGAGCGAGGAGACGAAAGCTAAAAGCTCACTTACACCTGCGACTTTGCTATGAGGAACTTCACAATGATGACGTGTCCCTGTCCCCTGCCTTGCATGGACCACCTGCAACCTCTGCTCCAGGTTGCTCATTCTAAGAAGGATGAGTGATAGCCAGATGCAGTGATCATGGAGGGGAGAATGACAAATAAGAAAGCACTCGCCAGAGAAGTGATACCACAGACCAGACAAAAATTGAGGTCAAGCCTATCACTGTGAATTCAAAGGAGGCAATGAAGCTGTTGATGTATAAAACGAGGGTTTAATGTAGAGTTATAAGGGCCCAGAGAGGAGAAGGTGGAGTGACAGGAGATGAAATAAGCCCTCACAGAAATCTACAGGTAACTTTGGAAGAAACATAAAGAAAATAAATGCTGCTGAAATCACAGTGAGATCAGAATGAGAGAAGTGAGAAGATGAACCAGAAATGAGCTAGAGTTGAAAGGGTTAGAGAGAAACAGTAAATGGAAAAGACAAATCAAGGACATCCAGAATTCAAAGGAGACTTAAATGACACATCTTATACTAGGAAAAAAAATAACATCAAATTATCAGCGCTGGACATATCCTAGTAAAGCTCCTGGATAGCAAAGATAAAAGAAAGATTTCCTGGCAATGGAAACATTATTATAAATAATAAAATTCAGAGGAAAAGGGGGCTAGAGAGAGGAAAGTAGCATGGATATAGAGATTTCACTATCTTTTATAGCCAGGGATCAAAGCTGGTAAACCAATTAACATATATTTATTTAAATATGTAAACATGAACATTAAGAACAATAATAATAAAACAATATCAGCTGGGAGAGGAGATGTTTAGAGGAAGTAAATGTAAATTACTGATTTCAGTATTGATTATAGTAAGAAATCAAAGAATGCTGGCCCAAAAAAGAGGTATTATATAAAGTATGCTCTATTGTAGTCATAAAACTAAGCTGCTAGAGAAAGAATTAAAATCTTTCATAATATCAGAAAAAAGAAAATACAGATGACATATTGAAAGATAGAAACGGAAGCATCGATAAAAGCAAGTCTATCGTTAATTTTGGCAAAAATAAATCTGTCATATCCACTTTTATAAATTTATCCTTTAAATATACTCATATATGTGTGAAACAATGTATATACGAAGATGTTGACTTACAAACATAGGTGTTTGTAATACCAAAAGATTGGAAACAATTTAAATATCCATCAATAGAAGACAGCTTGAATAAATTATGGCTCATCCACCAAAAAGGAAAATATTATATAGCAGTCAAAAAGATTGAGACAGCGTCAAGATATATTGTTACTTAAAAAAGTAAGGTATAGAACTATTTGTATAGTACACAATAATTTGCATGAAATTTTGTATGTGCATTTAATATATATGCCTATTTATGTTTGTTGGAGAGGGAGACTATCTGTCGGACAGAAAAGAAACTGGTAAAAACAGATGCCCCAGAGAGGGAAACTGGGTCCTTGGTGATTAGGGTAAGAAGAAGAGTAACTTTTCCCCATGTACTCTTTTATACTTCCTGAATTTTGTACATGTACATATTTTACCTAGTCAAAAATCATACAAGTTAAATAATTTATAAAAGGCAAAAACAACCTTACCAGTTGATTGACCCTGTTATGCAAATAACTGCCAGTATGTAATGGATTGGGAAGGGGAGGAGGTTTAACTCAGAATAATTCTCGCCTAGACCCCCTGAGCTTTACATCTGTGGCTCCTTGAGAGAGGTTTCCGTTTGGCCAGGAGCCACTTAGAGCTTGACTTAGAAGGAACCTGAACGAAGTGATCACCCGTCTGAATGAGAGATGGTCCAGACCAGGAGCCTAGAGCCTGCTTCGGGAGAAGAGTAGAGAAGGCCCAGGGTTTGTGGTGTGCCAACCAGACACAAAGAAACTGAGCTAAATCAAATTGAAGTCCCAGTCGTTGTTAGACCGAAGTACAGTGTGTTCAGGGACATGCCAATCCCACTAACGACCCATCAGGTTTAACTTTTCTAACTGAATGCCCACTCCCTCCAAGAGCATCCTCCCACAGATGTCACTGCAAGTGAGAAATCACTTCTCGCTTTGCCTGTAGGTTCATGAATCTTTTTGGCTTTTTCCTTTCTACTAATAGATGATAATCTCTAGCCCCGGGCCTGAGAGACAGCGAACCCAAGACTATTCACACAGTCTGCTTTCCACGATACCCTCTTTCCAGTGTCAGAAAAGGCACAACTGCCTAGGGAGACGAAAAGAACTATAAGGGCCACCACCCCCTTGAGAGTTGAATGTGGTCCTGTAAGGCCAGCAAGTCAATCTTTTAAAAGGCATGTCTCTGTTCTAATTAAGCAAGTTTTCATTTCCAATGGCAATAACCTTCTTGAGGCACTTAAGAAATCAGAAACTAGAGCCTTGTATATGAAAAGTCAATATAGTATTTTCTACTAAGTTGACTCGTCTTACAAAGCTACCCAGAAGTTTTGTCAGCAGGAAATCTTATGTTCCAATGTATCAGAGGGTAGACAACATCATTGATGAGCCCAAGTCTGTCAATTTGAATGGAAAAGATGAGTTTTGCCTTTGGGACTTAAGGAAAACAAATTCTGATAAATTTGAGAAGACTCAAAAATAAGCAATAACCTCCAGTGTGCTTTTCAACCTCTTATTCCAGATTATATTGTTTCATGATGTCGGTGTCCACGCTTACTGAGTGGACATTCCATCCACAGGGAGTCCATGCCCAGGAACTATAATCATGGGTTGCTTTGCAGATGTTGCAGGCCAATAAAAGGGTCAGAAATCATGGCCATGATTTCAGCCCTTTGTCTTCTTCAGTCACTAAGCTTTGTGTGAAGTGTGTGGGAAGGAAGCTTCATTACAATCAAATTAATTCACACGCAATGAAACTGACAGTACAAGACATTTTTATGGATTCTTTCCCAAGGTGTTACATTAGAAATTTGTTCTGAAAACATTCAGATTTCCATAAGGGAAGAAAAAATAATATTTTATACAAACATATTCCAAATGCTGGATAACCAATATCTCTGATGACATGGTGGAGTCTGTATGTTAACGTGCTGGCATGTGGATGGTTGGCTTTGAATCACGGCGCCCTCCCTCCACTCCCACCAGCTATGGGACATGTAAGGGATGGAAGCTATTTGACCCTCTAAGCTCCAACGGAGTCAGAATAGCTTGTCTGCTTTCCCACCGGCCTGCTGGGAAGACAGAATGGAAGGAGGTTTGCCTTCATGCTTTGTAAGTGGTAGAGGTGATGTCATCACCATCCAGTAGGCCTCCGTGTTAATCATTGTGGCCTCCTCTAGAGTCTTCTGCAGCTCACACATTACCTGACAAGTTCAGTTCCGTGGGCAGTTCTAATTCTTATTTTAAAATTTCCTGCCACTATTATCATGAAATTTTTTTAATGCTTGGCTGGAAACCAATATTCTTTATATTTTAATAGTATTATCTTAAAATAAAAGTGATATCATTACATCTAATGACACTTTTAGATGACTTCTGATAATTTCATTAGACCATGCAATTATGAAAAGCCACTTGTTACAACTGTGAATTTAGATGTCTTTAAACAATAGAGCTAGAAGCCTCTCTCTATTGTTTTTTTGTTCAATTAGAACACATGATTGTCCTAAATTAGTAGGATGGCATAAGAATCTTGTTAGCATCTAGTTTCTTGCTGTTTAATAGGTCTAATTTCAGTAATGCCATTCCTCTGAACTGTTTAACCGCATGGGGATATGATATTTTCATTTTGATACCTAGTCAGCCGCTGAGCAAACCAAAGCCTAGGAGCCTATGCCAGGCTGCAGGAGAACAAACGCATCGATGGAGGAACTGAACTTTCTAGGTCTGTGCAAAGGAGTAAGGGCGAAAGACAGCCTCCTTCTAGGCTGGGGAATCACCCATCATGTGGCCCGAGGAGGAATCTACCTAGAAATCCTCCCCTCCTCCCAGTAATTGCCTAATAATTCTGGTTTAAGGCAGCCCTGGTCGTCGTTTTTAATTGCTCATCACACGGTGTGAGGGTCAAAGTCCCCAGTATCTTTCTGCAAGCGAGAAAGGGCAGGCAGCAGTCAGATCCACAGTTGTTTAAATAACTATAAATCGAGCCAGTTTAGTCATTTAAAGAGAGGGCTATGCTGAAGAATGTCATATCTATCAGAGCACCAGTTTGTGGTTTTCAAAAAGGACCGATGGGTGTGGGCTGAAAACGTGGCATAACCACTCAGAAAGAACTGAAATCGCCAGACTGGCAGCATAACCACAGGTCTTGATCATTATTGGTTGCCTGGCTGCTCCATACAACGTGAGCTGCTGTCTGTTCTCTATCAGATTATCTGAAAATAAAAGGGGGTTTTGTGTATTCCTTGAACTGCTGCTCCGTGCCCGTCTGCTGCGGCTGTGTGTGCCGGGAAGAACGCTGGTCAGCGACTGTCCTGAACTTGTCACTGACTCACTACCTGGAAGAGGAGAGCAAGCCCTGCAAATCTCTAAACAGGAGAACAATAGCAGCCCGTCTGCCTTGCAGAATTGAGGGCAGCATAAAGAAAACCAGTCAATGAGTGTGCATTGGGCTCACGGTGTTCCCAGAAGGGTAGGCTTGGTGCAGGGGGAGGGCTCAAAATGGGTAAGAGATAGTGTCTAGCCTGGACCATTTCACAATAGAGTTGGGAGGAGGTGGGACATATTAAATAATGGTAAACTATTTGACAGTATTTGGACAAGCACTCAGTTATGAAATATAACCTATAATTCCTCTAGGACTTTACAGCAAGGGAGGACACTAGGGACCCTGATCAAGGAATAGGATTTGGCTTGGCAAAGGAAGGAAGGACAGACATTCCTCTCAAGAGGAACGACGTCAGTGGAGGCTCGAAGACAGCAACGAGCAGGGTTTGTTCATGGGGCCAAAAGCTCAGGAAGAATAGTGGGAAATAATTGTGTAAGTGGGATGGAGCCAGGTAAAGGCAACTAAGAAACCAGAGAGATGCGGTGATTTAAGAATAAAAGGAAATAGGGTTCCTGGGGGTTTTCAAACCACAGTGACCCAGTGTTTAAGGAAGATTAGTCTGGCAATAGCACATAGGCTGGTCAGAGCTAACATTTCATTTCATTGAAAGTGTTTGAACCGAGAATGTCCCCTCTGTTTGAAAGATACTTTTTCACACTGATATTTTTTTGTTTGTTTGTTTGTTGTTTGTTTTACTTTACTGGGGACTCATTTCAAGTCATTGCTCCACAGAGCATTCTGAATGCAGTTAACATGTATTAACTATAGCAATATTTCTACACTGTGCGGAGTTATTCATGAACATGGTTTTGTGAGTGTGGTTTTCTTGAGCCTTCCCCTCTTAAAAAAACATGACGTTCCTGCTCTACTTGTTTGCAACAAATGTTTGGTATTGTGTCCTTTTAATTATTTTTTACCTGTGGGGCTCTGAAGCTGGGAAAGCAGGAGTGGTTGTAGAATTCCAGAATCCTTATTGGCATCAACACATTATTTTTCTGAATTTTAGCAATGGGATAATAGCGGCAAGATACAATTCCAACTAAATACACTAGATGGCAGACCATAACTACTTTCTGTCCATGCCATTAAAAACAAAAAACTAGAGCCCCAGGATGGAAAGACTAAGCACTGGGACACACATTTCTTTGTCCCCTGATCTCACGTAAGGAAACACAAATTTTATGCCTAATATCTGTCGGCACACCACTGAAAAAGTGGGAGAAAGAGTTTGAGACTAAGACAGGTTTGGTTTGTGTGCGTGTGTGTGTTTTGCTTGATTGATTTCATTTTTAGTGTTTTGTCTAGGGTAGGAGAGAAATCAAGAAATAGGAGAAGGAACAGATAATGAAAGTGGTAAAGATGACAATATGAAGTGAGATTATACTTATCATAGTGCATTAATTTGGGAGGTTTTTTGTGTTCGTGTGTGTGTGTGTGTTTTGTTTGTTTGTTTTGCAGGGTAGGAGTAGGGAGATTTGGGGTGAAAAGGGCAGTGGGAATTAGAGCTAGAAGGTGCCAGGTATGGTCAGGATGAATAACAATGGCCAAAAGCCGTACAGTGTCATCACCAAAGACCCTTTGCCAGCCTTCCGGAATTGCCCCGGCACCTCAGGGCTAGAAACTCTTCTAAAAGTCACTTTAAAGAGACATCTAGTTTATGCTTCTGCATAGGACCATGCTTAAATCAGCTTAGTAGAGAGAAGCCGATATCGGACTTCAAACCTGACTCTAGAATTGAATTGCTTTGCAAAGTGGAGTAATATTTGGTTTTAGTCAACATCTTTTGAGTGCCTATTTTGTGCACCACACTCTACAGTGAGTACCCTGGCATGGATGTAATAGGAGTGCAATAGCTTCATCTCCACCGTAAAGCAATCTGAAACCTACTAAAGCCGGAGAGACTTCTGCATATTATTAAATTTTCTAACAACATTCAATGTCCTTCTACGTATTTTCTAATTATATCTCAAAAGCATCAAAAATATTGTTTTATTTGAGTATGAAATGTAGGTGAAAATTCTATTAATTCTCTTGTTAATGTCGCTGATATTTTTACATATCTAGTATGAAGTAAATCAACAAGAAACAACCATTTAAAGCTAATTCTTTCCTATTCAGAAGATTTCTTATTTCTACACTTTCCCTTAAATCTCTGGTCATTCTGAATAACTTGGGCTTTTTTAAGGCCACCTTCGCTAGGAGAAAACATCTGATGACTTATGTAGAGTAGTGTTCTACACAACAGGACGTTTTTTAGGCTTGCCCTCTCCCTGTGACGCCCTCTCCTTCGTGCGCTCTCCATCCTGAAAGCGGGGTGGACTGGTCATTTCCCTACGAGCAGGCAGCACTGCGCCCTAATAAACCAGCCGCCCAGAGGCAGCACGGCGAGGTCCGCGCCCACGTCTGAGCAGCGGGGCTTCGGGGTGACTGTGAGCACCGCACGCGCCCGGGCCTCGCCTGCCTGCTCTGTAAGGGGGCGGTGAAGGCGGCCCGGGGCCTCGCACACTTGCGGTGGGCGTCACACGTGCTGCCGTGGCGGGGCTTGGGTGACGCGCGCCACCCCGGGAGCCGCGGCGCTGCAGCGAGGAGGCCCCGCCGAGCAGCGGCTGCGGGGCGGGGCCAGGCGGCGTCCCGGGCGGGCCGCCACGTCGCCGAGGCCCGGCCACCCCCTCAGGCCACCCCGGGCCGGGCGAGGCAGGGAGCGGGAGACCGCACAGTGGAAACCGCTCGCCCCTCCAGGGGCCAAGTAAAAGAGCTCCCTGGCCTGTCACCATTACCAGGGGGGAAACTACCGTGGCATCTGGAATTACGCGGTTTCTGTGAGTGTGATTCCATTTCCCAGTGTTCCCAGGGAAGCAAGGTTTCTGTGCGAGCATCATGACCATATATAGATAGAAAACTGCTGGAGGAAAGGGAAAGAAAAAAAAAAAGACCCGAGTTGAGGCCTGAATCGGTTGCCTTGAGGACGAGTGACTTGCAAGGGTCAGGATGAAATCCGCCTTCAGCAGGCTTTGTTACTAACAGTGTTGAGTCTGCAGATGATTCAAAAGACAAATCAGAAAAGGGAAGTGTCGCAAATGCCAGCACACGCTCCGAAATCCAGCGGGCATGGGAGTTCAACAGCTATTAAAATTCTGGAGAGCTGATGAAAGACGTTTCTCAAGCTGGGTTTTTTTGTTTGGTTTTTTTTTTAAATAACTGTTACTGTCTTTATTTCTGTATTTACTTATATGCTGAATAGAAACCTGCCAGCTTATGATCTAGCACAAAATTTTTTCCGTGAATCGGAAGCACTGCTTTAGGTTAAAAATGCAAATATAGGCCCTAGGCATGAGTAACCTTGCTGACAAGTAGAAATTATGATTATGGGTCCAATAATAGCTTTAATGTTTGTGACATTTTAGTCACTGGCAGACCAACAACTAGACCAATCAAGAATTTTAACCAGTTTTTAAAAGGAGGGAAGGTGTATTTAAAAAGAAGAGTTTCTTAGACTCTTGGATGGACGTTTGGGAAAAGAATGGAAAGATTTTACATCTATTCTTGACCCTTCAATTTTGCCAGTTTGGGCATAGTTCACTCTACCTCACTTTACACTCATAAAATGGTAATAGCATCTGTCTCTACTTAGAATCTATTAAAGTTTTCTATCATCATGCCTATAAAGCATTTTGAATCTCTTGGAAGAAATGAATTCTCATTTTTTAAAACTTTTCTGTGTCAGCCTATTAATGTCTGATAATCAATATTATAAAGCCATAACACGGAAAATGTAAACATTACATAACAATCAGAAGGAGCCATAGGCTTATTCTTGGATTCCATTTTTTAAAATGGCAACAAAGAATATCTAATCTATGCAGATTAACCAGGAAAGACCTTTTTGGTGTTGCTCTCCAAAACTATATGAGCAAAGTGATGTAAGAAACCAAATAATTACACTGTTTTTTTCTTGTGTAAAAGAGGCAGAAAATACTTTTTCCTCCAAAAAAAGAGATGCTTTTCCACAAAATAAACTATCTTTAAATTTTTAATAGAAATGAACATTGTCCTCAGAAAATTCAAACAATACTGGAATGCAGAAAGAAAAGAATGACTACGGCTGAAAACCCACAGTTCCCAGAGAAAGTGTCCTGCCAGACTCTTTCTTAGGATGCGCACACACACACACACACAATGCTAATATAGCTCATGATCTGCAATGTCTTTTCTTCACTTAATGAATTTTGTATAACTTTACAGATTAATATGTACAGCTCAACCTTACTTTTTTTTTTATTGGCTGCAGCCATGGACTGAAAATACCACAATATATTTAACCCATATCCTCTAGATGAACTCAGGACACCCCCCACCCCCGTGGTGTTTCCTAGTACAGAAAACATCAGTGAATTTTTGTATCCATGAGCAAGGATTCCCAAAAAATAAGCTCTTATAAGAGGTATTTCAGGGTCAAAGCCTTATTCACTTTTTTAAAACAGTTTTATTGAGATATATTTACATACCATACTTATACACTTTTAAAACATTGTTAAAGGTTTTCAAATTGCACCCCCCGCCCCTCCAAAAGGACACTTAGCAATGCAGGGCCCCATGACAGCCGGCCGAGGTGGTGGCGTTTCTGCCGCTGTAGTTGTTCTTAGGGCAGGCAGAAGTTTTAAGAGTTCAGCCAATACGTTGTTACCGTCAGAGGCCCCCTCCCCACAAATGCCTCGCTCAGTCCAGCCAGTCAGTGCCCTTTCCCATGGGCTGTTCATTATTAGCTGCACAAGTGCACACGTATACAGAGCACTGGTAAGGCTGGTTCAGGCAAGGGTAGAGGAGGCAGAGGACAAAGGCAGAGGAGCTGCCTCCCACCCCCCCTGAGCGCAAGGCTGAATCTCGGGACTGTCGCTCACCTCTGGCTGGTCCTGACGCTCACTGCCACATGCAGAGTGAGCGTGGTCTGGGCCTTCTCAGTCAACGTAACCATCAGACGCAGCAAAGAGAAAAGGTAGAGGAGATAGAGCCGACCAGTGGTTCATCCCTTTTACCTCCCAGTGCTTCCGCCCAGGAGTACAAATGGCACAGACCCTCCCTCCCTGGAGAGGAAGCTAGAAAAGGCCAGGCACAGGGCAAAGTTGCCGAAATTTCTTCTCTCTACTGTTATTCTATTCCAACTTCTCCTTATTTACCCCTCATTATTCAAGTTTTCTTGTGTTCCTTTTTTTTTTTTTTTCCTTTACTGACTGGACAGTTCTATATATTATTTCATTCTACTGGCAGTAATTATTTTAACAAAGAAATCTGAACCTATGTATCTGTATCAGATTCAAATATCAATCTATAACTATGTCCTCTCCTCCCTACCCCAATGGAACCTTTTGCAAGCCTTTATTCTTCTCTCCCTCCCCAGGTTTTACTGAATAATCTGTCTAATCTTCCGGATTCTTTGGTAATTAGTTTCTCACAATATGCTTCTCCTTTTGCAAAATTACTTTCCAATTGCATCACAGTTCATTTATCAAGTTAGTTAGATTTAACTCAAAGTTTTACTTGATTTTTACTACTAACCATTCTTTCTTGTATATTGTGTCTTCTGTTGCTCATGCTTTTTATTCTAAGTTTTAATTTGGCTGAAGTCCTTTCATCAGCAGTTATCCAAATAGCATACATAGGATACTTCTACATTCAGAATCTCTGAATACCTAGGGTTCTGATCTCTTTTGCTAAGAACATTAAATACTGCTCCATTATCTTTTTTAATCCATTTTTGCAAATAGAAGTCTGATAGTCTGATTTTCTCTCAACTTTAAGGAATTTGTTTTGTTTTATTTTTTTCTACCTGGATGTGCATAAAATGCTCTCATTCTTGTAACTGAAGTAATTTCACAAGGTTATATTTAGATGTCAGGAGATAATCCCCAGTGGGTCTGTGATGGTTAGGCTAATGTGCCAACTAGGCCAGGTAATTGTGCCTATTTGGTCAAGTAAGCACAGGGCTAATTATAATACAAGGACATTTTGGACTTTAATCATCAGTGAGTTGAATGCATAGATAGCTGATTACCTCTACAATCAACCAAGGAGTTTGCCTGTAGCAGTGAGTGGCTCACTCATTATTACAGGCAAACTCCTTGGTTGATTGTCCATAAATGTCCTTTTGCATCCCCACGATCACATGAAAGAATTTTATAAAATCTCATACTATTTATAGATATCTCCTGTCAGTTCTGTTTCCCTAGAGAACCCTGACTAATACAGCTTGGTACCAAGAGTAGGGATCCTCTCTTGGCCCAAGGAGATGTCTTAATTCCAGACCTCAGCTTCCATGGTTTCCCTCTTAAAGCCATTTTCCCTTCCATCTCTCTCCTCCATGTCCCTTTTAGTCCAGGCTGACAGTGGTTTTGTTCATACAGATCTTGCAAAAAGCTTGTTGGTTTAGCGTGCAGGAAGCTGGGGTTCAAGCCATCAGACAGCAACACCTTCCACAAGTCTTTCCTGGATAACTGCATTTTCAATCCTGACTTACAAGTTCCAAGTTTAGTTAATTCCTCAAATGGGGCACTATTGTCTGGGGGCTTGATTTCCAGAGGCTTGGAGTTTCCAGAATCAGTTTCTGGTTTCTTTGTGCTCAATAATTGTTATCAGTTTATCTCTTTCCTCTAACATTTTGCTATAAGCTGCAAGGAAAAGCCAGGCTGCATTTTAGTTTGGAAATCTCCTTGGCTAAATGTCCAAGAAAATAGTTTTCAAATTCTGCCTTCCATATAACATCAGGAGTCAATCTTGCTCAGTTCTCTGCAACTTTAAAACATGGATCACCTTTCTTCCAGTTTCCAACAATAGTTTCATCATTTCCTTCTAAGGCCTTATCAGAAATAACTTTAGGCTCCATATTCCTACCAACAGCCCCTTCAAAGCAATCTAGGCCTTTTTCATTAAGCATCTCATAATTACTCCAAAAAATACCCCTTACCCATTTATAAAACTGATCCAGCATTTTTGGTAATTGCATCAGACTATACCCCACTCTCCTGGTACCAAGCTGTATTAGTCAGGGTGCTGTTTCTTCCATAGCCAACATTCAAGGGCCCAGGAATCAAGGGGTGGAAATGGGAGTGGTACCACTCGCTATTACCCTTAGTGATCCATTAGGAAAATATTTGCTTCCTGTCCCTGCAACCTTAAGCCCTGCTAGACTGCAGGTCTTAGTTTCAAAAGGAGGAGTGCTTCCACCAGGGAACACAAAAATGATTCCATTGAACTGGAAGTTAAGACTGCCACTGGCCACTTTGGGCTCCTAATGCCTCTGAATCAGCAGGCAAAGAAGGGTATTACTGTACTGGCTGGGGTGATTGATCCTGACCATCAAGGGGAAATAGGACTGTACCTACATAATGGGGGTAAAGAAGAGTTTGCCGGAATATAGGAGATCCTCTAGGGCATCTCTTAGTACTGCCATGTCCTGTGATTAAAGTCAATGGAAAATTGCAACAACCCAATCCAAACAGGACTAACAATGGCCCAGAATCTTCAGGAATGAAAGTTTGGGTCACCCCACCAGGCAAAGA
This sequence comes from Cabassous unicinctus, assembly GCA_029593785.1. NCBI lineage: Eukaryota > Metazoa > Chordata > Mammalia > Cingulata > Chlamyphoridae > Cabassous > Cabassous unicinctus. Next base: position 9,797 of record JAQZBX010008205.1, on the reverse strand, counting down.
ACCTCAGCCAGCTGAGGTGCCTGCTGAGGGTAACAGGAACATGGAATGGGTAGTGGAAGAAGGTGGTGAGAAATATGAACTTCGACCACATGACCAGTTACAGAAATAAGGACTGTAATGGTCATGAATATTTCTTCCTTGTTTTGTTATGAGTGTGATTATATATGTACATAAAACAAATATCTTTGTTTTCTTCCCTAACTTTTCCCCTTATCATATGACATAAGTTGTATTAGTTTCAAGTCATAATATTTAAGGATGTCAAGTTTAAGAGTGAATATTACCCAAGGACTTGTACCCTGTTCTATAGGGAATTAGTGTGTTTCCAGTTGTATGCAGGACAGTTGAATATTGTTAGGTGGAAATATATATGTGTATGTATGTTTTTGTTTCTGTTTAGAGACTAAGTATGGTTTAAGGTGATGTGTATGGCTGCCAAGTTGACAAGGGGTGGACTGTGTTGGTTAGGCTAATGTATCAACTTGGCCAGGTAATTGTGCCCAATTGTTTGGTCAAGCAAGCAATGGGCTAATAATAATACAAAGATATTGATGGGCTTTAATCATCAATGAGTTGACTGCATAGATAGCTGATTACATCTACAATCAACCAAGGAGATTGCTGTCAGCAATATGTGACATTTTATCCAATCCATTGAATGCCTTAAAAGGGGAAATGATTTCAGCATTGAAAGAGAATATTCCAGCTCGACTTCAGAGAGCCAAAGTCTCCTGGGAACACATCAAAGACCTTCATCTGAGCCTCTGGTTTGCAGTCTGCCTATGGGATTTGGCCTTGTGCATTCCCACAGTCATGTGAGAGAATTTTATAAAATCTCATACTATTTACAGATATCTCCTGTCAATTCTTTTCCCTAGAGAACCCTGACTAATACAGGGTCCCTCACATTTCTTCACATCTTATAACAGTTTTTGTTCTATACCATCTTTTCAAGGATGTTTGTATAGCAAACAGTCCTGGAAGTTAGACATGGTGTCTCCCTCTGGGGCAGAGAGCAGAATTGTTTGCTGATCAGTATATTAAAGATAATGTCTCCCTCTGAAGAGTGGGCAGGTTTTGCTTGCAGCCTCTTTTAAAAATTGGAGTTTCCTAAGATTGGGATTCCTTGCTTGTGATGCAAATCCACTGTCTGTGCAGCATCCACCTGTGTCATCTCCATGAGATCTGGGTGTCAAGTGGAATTGGTGCAAGCAAGAAGCTCATGCTACCTAGTGTGCCATGAGTAATAAGGTCCTTTGTCTCTGACCCAGGAGTTTCATGGAACATATGAGGGATAACTTGTTCATTTGTAAGTAGGATACATCTCAGACTCTTCATAGATTTTAACATTAGAAATGGCTTTGGAAAATAGTACCATCATTACTTGGTGAACATTTTCAATCTGAAGACACAAAATTTTCCTTAGCTCTGAGGAGTATCATCTATTATTTCATTGATTGTTCATTCCCCATTACTTACTTTTCCTCCATTTAGAACCCTGATTATTTTTAAATTAGACTTCCAAGTCTGTTCTTTATATTTTCTCGTGCTCTCTCTCTCTCTGTCTCTCCCTCTCTGTCTCTCTCCTTCTGCCAAGATCATTCAGTTTGTGGAAATGAAATTGTATTATTCACTCATTATTTAGACTCTTATTATGGCAATTATGGTTTAAATTTTTTTCAGTAAATTATTTCTTGTTTTCTGAGTGTTCCTTTGTCATGAAAGTTTGATTTTTTAATTGATTCAATATCCTCTCAGATCTCACTGTGAATATGAATTAGAATGTTTTCTTCTAAAGTCTCTTGTTTCAGAGAGGTACATTTGTTCCGAATGGTCAGCTTAGTGTCCTTCTTTAGACAGATGATTTTATTTCCATAGGTAGGGATTTGTTGTTATTATCTCATTTAATCAGTATTATTAGCTGGAATGACTCTCTTTAGCACTTGCATATTTCTGGCTCTGGGGTTTCCTAGGAGGAAATGGTCTGAGAGTTGACAAATAGGAAGCACTGAGCTTCCCATGTGTGCGTTGGAGGTAAGGGGATAGAACAAGGGGAGGTAGTTCCCCTTCCACGTGTGCCAGAGGAAACTCGTCCAACATGCCCATTCCTCTCAACCAAGGCAGGTAGCAAATGGAATTGGAACTTGTGGTGTTTTGAAGCTGTGTGTGCCCCAGAAAAACATGTTCTTTAACCTAATCCATTCCTGTGGGTGTGAATCCATTGTATGTAGGATGTTTTGATGAAGGTAAGGTGTGACCCACCTCAATCAGGGTGGGTCTTAATCCTATTACGGGAGTCCTTTATAAGCAGAAAGAAATTAAGACAGAGAGAGAGAAAGCCACAGATGGAGCAGCCAGAAGCTGATCGTCAGCAGAACCCAGAAAAGAAGGAAGAGACCAGGAGATGCCACTGCATGCTTTGACATGTGACAAGCCAAGGGCCAAGGATCACCAGTAGCCAGCCCTTGAAAGCCACAGTTTTGGGGGAGAAAGCATATCCTTGATGATGCCTTGGTTTGGACTATCTTAACTGCAACACTGTGAGCTAATAAATTCCCATTGATTAACCTGACCCATTTCATAGTTATTTGCTTGAGCAGCCCAGGAAAACTAAAACAGACCTCCTCCTCTGAAGACCAGGCAGGTTTGGGCCAGCAGGACCACACCCTGGAGCCAGGTTTCTGGCCATGGAATCTAAGGGTTTCTCTTAGGAGAGGTGAGTAATACCAGATGGTCATTTTTTAATTTAACTCTGCCCTGCACAACCTCAGTTTTAGTTTTCTATTGCTGCTAAATAAATCACCACAAACTTAGTGACTTCAAACAACACACATTTATTATCTCATAGTTTCCATGGGTCAGGATTCCGGGCATGGCTTAGCTAGGTGTGAGCCGCGGCTGCAGTTCTCATGTGGGGCTCTGGGCCCTTTTCTGTTGGGGATTGAATCATGTCTCCCACAAACGAGATGTTCACATCCTAATCCATGCTCCTTTGGGTGTGAACCCATTTGTAAATATGACCTTTTGAAGATACTATTATCAATCAAGGTGTGGCCAAATTGAATCAGGAGGGGTCTTAATCCATATGACTGGAGGCCTTATAAAGAGGAAATCCTGACACCATCAGTCTGTAGAAGGCAGAAGAAGCCAGAGAGGAGAGAGACCACCATGTCACGGAGGACTGCCATCACCAGAACACTACCGACCTGGGAAGAAGGCATGGCCTTGCCGACATCTTGATTTTGGACTTTTGGGACTTTTAGCCTCCAAGCTGTGGGCCAATAAATTCTTGTTGCTTAAGCCAAGCCATTGTTTGGTATTTTCCATAGCAGCTCTGGGAAGCTAACACTGCTTCCAAGTTCATTAAGGTTGTTGGTAGAGTTCAGTTCCTGCGGTTGGCGTCTGAGGTCCCGTTTTCTTGCTGCAGACCTGCCTCAGTTCCTCGAGGCCACTTGCAGTCCCTTGCCATGTGGCCCCTTCAGGAATTCACAACAGGTCTACTCTCTGTCTCCCAGACCAGCAGGAGCATGTCTCGCTGACTTCCAATCTCTTTCCAGTCTTCTACAGGAGAATCTTATATAATGTCATGTAATCACAGCAGGACTATCCCCTTACCATTTGTCATATGACATAACCTAATCAAAGCATAAACTATCCCATCATCTTCACAGGTTCCTCCCACTCTCAAGGGGTAAGTCAGGGGACAGGAATTAACAAAATCATGTGCACTGGGAGGAGGGACCCTTGGGAGCCATCTTAGAATTCTGCCTATCACAAACTCTGTGGAAGTCAAAAGCCTCACACATGTAAGAACATCTCCAGTTTCCAATGATGGGACAACATTTTCCTTCTATGTTAGCTGAGTCACTTTAGGAAAGAACTGGGAGGGAGGGACAAGGTGTATGTTTAAGATACCAAATTGAATTATTCAAATTACCTCAGCTTTCCTTAAGAGCTTCATCAGCATTTATTAAATGCCAGGTAAGTGTTTAAGCATTGTTTTACCTTTAAAATAAGTTCTGTAAACAAATAAACTAACCTGAAAATGTAAATAAAGCTACTTTATAAGTTTGAGGAAGTGAGCTTTTTAAATCAAGAAGTTGTCTTTTAAATAATATCTTTGATCCACCATGGATCACCCATATGACCCCTTCAGACAAATGTGGGGTGTCAGGACAGCCATTGATACAGACATAGGGTGTAACCAAGCCTTCTGTGATTCAATAGAGGTTGACTTGAGATCCCTGATATTCAAGATTGGTTATTAGCAGGGATGTGGCTCAATCTGCACAAGAAAAACATGGTCACTGGGGAGGGAAGGACCTGATATCCCCCCCAACTTTTGCTTTTTGGTTCATAAAACAAAGAGAATGGTTTTGGTTTTATAGTTTGGTCGAGACCAAAGTGCAGTGGCAGAGAAGGGCAATGAGTTTTCAGAAATAAAATTACCTTGAAGAAAAAAGGTATACAAACTGGTAACCTAGGCTAAAGACAAGGTGCTCAGAATTTATGGAAGAGAGCTGATGTGACCCATGTGTGGCTGATGCCCCATGTGTAGCTGGGCATGGCCATAGAGGCTGGAAAGGGAACTGGAGCACAGAGCATCCTCATGGCCATCAGGGCCAGAGAACTATTGCTGTGGAGTAGACCAGCCACATCTGTCACCACAACTCGACAAATGTGCAACAAAACTCCATTTGGCAGCGGGAAACAATGGCAGTATTAAATTGTTTAGATACAAGAACTGTCTTCTCTTGGGTATAGTACGCCCCTTTGGAGGGCACTGAAGACCCAGGGGGTTCTTATGTAAATCAAGGCGGGCAATGGAAGGGAGCACAAAGGAATGGTTAGACATTGAACTCCCAGCTAAACTTGGAATTCAGAGTTTCCATTTACTGTGGAAAAAAAGAGTAGTGTAGCATTAATTCATACATGTGACAATTCTGTTATTTAAATGCTTAAATTTTTCTTTTATTTCCTTCTGAATTATTTGATCTTGTTTCAGGCTCTTAAATTGCTATATATATTTGGAACTCAAGAATACACTTGTGAAGAAGAGGGGTTTGGAAAGTAGCCCCTCTATCTTGGGCTCCATACAAAAAAGGTGTTAATTAATGTTACACCTAAAGGACTTTTTATAAGGACATTTTACCCAAAAGGTCCTACTTAAGACTCCATAGAGCAATATATTGAAGCCATAATACATTTGGCTTGTAACATATGATCACTGTGTACCTTTGCGTTCTCATAGCTCACCAAGATCCCACTGCCTTGGAAATACACATCTTGGGATATGACAAGGAGATATTACAAAGTCTGAGATGCACATCTTGGGATATGACAAGGAGATATTACAAAGTCTGAGATGCTTTGCTTTTGTATTAATGTTACTGGATTCTCACACTCGTTTGCTCTCTTTTTTTTCTTCAGCTTCTCACCCAATTAAAAGCTAGTTAGGGGAAGCAGGTGTAGCTCAGTGGTTGAGTGTCTGTTTCCCATGTACGAAGTTTAGGGTTCAATCCCCAGTACCTCCTAAAAAAAAAAAAAAACTAGTTAGGCACAATCTTAAATAGGCTTTTGATTCCATATCTATTGGGCAAGAATGCCTCCAGACTTAAAACACCAGCTACTCTATTATTTCCTCCCCACAGTAGGGAAAATATGGTATTGGTCCATGGAATTTAAGACCCCTTCATGTACTCACAGTTCAGTTTGAATTCCTGTTTCTTAATCAGATTTACCTTTTAAATGTCAGGTTCTAAAACATGAAGTTTATTTTTCCATTAGAAAAGTTTCATTCGTTTTAATTTTTTTTAACCGGCATGCCTTGGTAAGGTCATTCCTCTTTTGGTGTCAGTAATTGCTATTTCACACTGATTCCTTGAAACAATCAATCAATATAATTAAAATAGAGTACACCCATTTAAAACTCTGAAATGTCCTTGCTGTGACAAAAGTTTTTTTTTTTTTAAATAGTGCTTTTAAAAATCAATAATGGCAAAGACAAAGGTCAGCGATTGACAAACCAAAGCCTGTGAACGAAATCTGGCCAGCTCCTGCTTTTGAAAATAAACCTGTGCTGGACCACTGCCTCACTCTGCTGCTTCCACAGTGTCCACGGCCGCTTTCGCACGACAATGGCAGAACTGAGGAGTTGCAACAAAGACCATAAAGGTTTATTGTCTGGACATTTACAGAAATAGGCTGCAGCCCCTGATCTAGAGACTAAGTACCGGAAAAAGAAAATCATTGCTTTCCTTTCCTGTAGTGATCATATAATCAGAACGTTCTAAGATATAAAAATACTGCACAGAATTGGAAAACAGGCCTTCAGCCTAATGCTCGTAAGAGCTTTCAAATTAAAAGGTCACCTTGTGGTCAGTATTCTTTGCTGCTGGATGACAGGAAGTGTCTGTTAAGATTCCTCTGTCTGTGGAAAACAAAGGACAATTTGCTGTGTCCAGATTTCTGACGCTTTATAATTTTCTTAAGGACAAACAAAAATGATATATAAACAGCAAATAACAAAGTGATGCAGAGCCCTTCCACAAATTTTGGGGTGGGTTTTCAGACCAAATCCACCTGAATTCCCCTTTTACTCAGAGAAGCTGATTCTTCTGGACCCAAGGTTTCGAGCCAGAGTGCAAGAGGTGTGCAGCAGGCATAAGCGAGGCCTGTCTCCCCTCTTCCCTCTTTGCGGTCTTGGACACTCCCCTGTAATAGAAATGTTTAAACACTTCCTGTACAGGCCTCAGCCTTCACCCATGGGCCTAGCCAAGGCTGATTCTGGTTCTCAGCTACATAAACCAATACATTCCCTTTTTCGCTTAACTTCTGAGTTTCCTGGCTACCATGGCGAACACCACACAATGGGTTGGCTTGAGCAACAGGAATTCAGCGGCTCACGGTTTTGGAGACTAGGAGGCTGGCTTCCTCCCTGGGTAGGCAGCCTTCCGCTGGCTGACAAGCCTTCAACAGCTCCGTGTGCTCCCCTTTCTCTTCTGGGTTCCCCGGACTCCCGGCTCCTCCCCATGGCTTTCTGGCTAAGGCCTCCAGGAAGAGGATTAGGGCCCACGCTGGCTCAGGGGCCCGCTCCTCACATCTTCAAGTGGTCCTATTTGCCATGAGCTCACACCCACAGAAAGCGGGTTAGGATGAAGGACACTTTGTTTCTGTGGTACATAATTCCATCTCCTACGAGTACTTTGAGGTGGATTTCTGTCACTCACAGTCCCAGCGGTTCTTTGCATGGTCTCTCCAGCTCTGACATTCTGGGATTTTTCACTCCCAGCAAGTTGATCCGGGAGGAGTGCTGTGTGCAGGATTAACGTCAGGCCTGCGTTGAAATCACAGCTCCAGGATGTGCTGTGTGTGGTTCTGAGCTTCAGTTCCATCCTTACAAAATGAAGGTGGCACTGCTTTCAGGACTGTTGTGATGATGAAAGGGGATTATATTGTAAAGCAACAGACAATGCATGTTACGTCCACTCGTCGTCCCCACCGCCCACCCCCCAGTCCTCCTCAGCCAGGCAGGAGCCATGGATCCAGAGGCCCCATTCCCCTTCGCCTCACTTCTTCCTACTCGTCCTATGCATAGTCATTCTCCTAGAAGCCTTTCAATGGTTTCTCCTTTGGGAAGACTGCCCTGCCCACCCACCCACCTTGCTAAACTGAGAGAGACGATAATTCTCAGCCCTCTGAAATAAGCATTATTGCACTTGATCCAGTTTTTTAAAATTTCCAACCTATTCATAGTGGCAGTACATGTTTATTTATTATAGAAAATTTGGAAAAGACAGAAAAGTGTAAGTATAAGGAAAATTATAATAAATATAAAAGCCAACCATACTCCCACCACCCAGAATGGCTCTCTCTCTCATCCTACATGTATCCATTAAAAGAAATATATTAACTCACATAATAAATCCAGAAATTAGGTGACTTTTTAAGCAGGGCAATTCACCAAAAGTGAGTTTTCCATAGAGCACCAGAGAACTGGGGCAGAGACGAATGGAATATTCCTTAAATGCCATTATGAAGACAAAATGAAAACCTGCCAAGTACATCTAAATAGAATAAGTTAGCAAATTCAGCCAACTGGCCCTGTGAGGAACTGACCTGCTGTGGGCGAGCCTTTGGTGCATTGCCTTTTGCCCACCGACTTCCCGCCACTGACTCGAAGGTGCAATCTGCAGCACCAGCAATTCCTCCCAGGCACGGCAGCTCAGCTCCAGCCCTGGCCGCACGGTGGCTGCCAGTTCGAAGTGTCACAGGCAGACTCAGCAACATTTAATACAGGCAGGACTTGTGTTTCCTTGGGTCCATTTTTAAGACAGAGGAAAACTGTTCCAGAACCATCCCCCCCCACCCCCATCCCACCCCACCTCACTGGCCCAAACTGAATCGCATACCCACGTCTCAACCTCTCACTGGCCAGGGCAATTCCTGGAGACTATTCCTGATCCACCCCCTAGGGCTGGGGCCGGTGCCTGCCTCCCTTCAAGCACATCACTGGAGAGAGGAGGATCGAAAGCTCAACAAAATTGGAACTGTATGAGGAAGGAGAAGGGAGGTATGGCTGTAGGATTCGGGTGGGAAACCAACACTTCTGCCTCCATAATTTTTTGCCTTAACGTATCATAAAAATTTCTCCATGTCAATAAACAGATTTTGAAAACATGAGTTTAACTGAGAGCATAATTTCATGAAAGCACCATGGTTTATTTAGCAAATTCCTTATTGTTAGAGCTTTAGGGCAATTCCAATGTTTCATGCTTATAAATCAATGAAACAGTGTTTTGTCCTAAAACTGTCAAATTAATGTCCATAAGCATGTCGCCTCCAGTAATGCTGAATCTCTTTCTGAAATAATTATCATTGCCAGTCAAAGATGACCTTATTTTGCTGACACATTATCAATGAATCACTAAATGACTGCTCAAGAAATGCTGGGTTTGTTATATATATGCATAACAAAAAATTCTATATGTATGTTTTTTTAGCATTTATTACCAGCTCCTATGTTGCCTCACCTTTCTCTTAGCCAATTCATTTCAACAAATATTTACTGATAATTTTGGTGATAATTTACAGAATAAGACCTAGTCTCTGCTTTCACAAGCTTACAGTTTGGTGAGTTTTTTCATGAATCAACTCTCAACAGAAAAGATCTCCTTTAGACTATCAGAACCGCTGATGCCTACATTTATTTTAATATTTATTATTATGTGCCAGTCCCTGTTCTAGGATCCAGGGGTGCAACGCCCACATGGAACTTCGATATTCTTAGGTGCTAAGAAAGAAGTCCAAGCAGAAGCAGAACTTTCAGAGTGGTTGCTCTGCCGTATGTTCCCAGGCCCTCTGTCACCTAGAAAGGAAACACCTGGTCCCCCTGCCTTTTTTCTGAATTGTTTGGAGGGAACAAATTCATGTATATTTTTTCATCTTTGGCCTTGTCATTGATGTCATGGATAGTGTGGCTATCTCAACAAAGGGCTAGATAAATTCAGAAAATAGTGTTTTACAAATTTTATTTCCTGATGCAGTTTGTAGCTCTCAAACAAGGCAGGAAGTGCTGCTTACAATGAACTTTGCTAGCTGTGGCTGAGAATAATGGGACATTCAGAGACTGCTGACCAAGAGAGCTAAACCACACTCTCTCAGGGGCCCTGGCCCTACCACGGTGTGAGACGCCCCGGAGCGCTGGCCTCTAAATTATGACTTTTGTTCCGTTTGGAACTTTTTGGGGTAGAACTTCATCCTGACAAGTGGGAATTTAAAAGTAAAAGTTCTGGAGT
>JAQZBX010008204.1:0-48609 GCA_029593785.1 Cabassous unicinctus | reverse complement strand
AAGCCGGCCACTTGCCGTCGAACAAAGCAGCTACGGTCTCCAAAGACGGGTAAGATTCAGAAGTCGCAAAGCAAGGGTCACGACCTAAGACAGACACAGTTCCCCCCGGCCCATACCACCTCCTCATCAAAATAAAACAGAAGGGTGAGATGTGATGGTATGAGAGCCCTAGAATAAACAGCCGCCGCCAGCGGACACGCCCCGCCCCACCCTGCCTGGCAACGAGTGACGTAGATCGCTGTAGCCTATTGACCCGAGTGTGCTAATCACCCCATTATTCACACCACCTCCATGCCATAGCCCGTGTCACCACCACCTGAGCTCTGTTACCTAATTTCTGCCCCTCCGGCCAGCAACCGACTGCCTAGCCAATCATTAGCCCAGCCTCACCGCCGATAGCATAGCGCCCCGTCACACAACAACCCTATAAATCCTGCCCTCTTCCTCAATGAACGTCTTGTGCCATCATCCTCGTCCCGCAGCTTCTTCACTGCGCCGCCCCTCGCCCTGGATCCCCTCACACGCCAGCCGGGCCAACAGCACCGGGTCTCCTCTCCCACCCCCAGTGCGACATCAATTATGAAATAAATATATCATGTGAAATATCAGTAAATTATGAGAACTATGAATATGGGTAAAATTGCATATATGAGATTATTTTTCTCTGAAACTGAACAAACGAAAGTTAATAATCCAAAATGTTAATATCAGACAAAAAACTACATTACACTAAGTGAAGAAGACCAGACATAGAGTACTATATATTGTATGATACCATTTATATAAAATGTAAATATAAATCAATTTATAAAGATGAAATTAGACTAGTGGTTATGTGGGACTGAGGAAGAATTGCTAAGGGGTGTGGAGAATTTCTTTTTGGAGTAATGAAATTGTTCTATAAATTTTGAAATGATGAATGTAAAACATTGTGATTATAATAAAAACCATTGATTATACACTTTGGATAGATGATATGGTATGTGAATATATTTAAATAAAACTGATTAATAAACAAACAATTTTGCAAAAATAGCCAGAAATAGCGATGTACAGCAGGGGAACCAGAGAGTTTGAAATGTGAGGATTCTCTTGTTTGTTAGTTTGTGGTTCTTTGTGTTTTTATTTTATTTTTTAAATGTATTTTTTATTTCTTTAAAAATACTTAGATTGCGCAAATATTACACAAAAAATATAGATATTCCCATATGCCCCACTCCCCACACCTCCTACACCCTCCTACATAAACAACATCCTTCACTAGTATAGGAAATTCATTGCAATTGATAAACGCATCCTGGGGCATTGCCATTGAGCATGGACCATAGCTCACTTTGCTGTTTCACTCTCTCCCACACAGTTCTTCAGGCTATGGGATGATATAAAAGGGCATATATCTGTCTTTGCAATGCCATTCAGGTTGATTCCAAAGTTCTGAAAAAAACCCCGCATTAGACCTGTCTTTCCCTCTCCATGCCACCAGAGCCTACAGTGACCACTGCCTCCACATCCATGCTGTAATTTCTTCCATTGCTAGAATCACAAGTCTATAGTAGAATAGCAGTTAGTCTACTCTAGTCCAAAGTTCATTCCAGAATCATGAGGATTCTGGGATGGTGATGTCCACTCCACCTCAAAATGAGTGGGGGCTTCAATCCCATACAGTCAATGGATGGAACTCTCTGCTTACAGTTGTAAGCTCTCTCGTTTCCTTGATATGGTGGCTGCCAATCCTCATCCCCTTGTAAGTTGTCCTGGGTGAGTACAACTAACTGGAGGCTCAGGGTCCAGATGGCACATGGACAGCACAAAGATTCAAGTCTCTTGTATATACATTTACCAATTCCAGCACCAAGTATAGCTTCAAATAGACGGCACAGATGAGTCATGTATAGGGAAGCCATAATTAAGTTTAACATTCTCACTGTCAGGTGCAAAAACTCCAAATTAGGGCCCATGGATAAGGCACCAAACTCGGGAGCGAACTGTTCTGACCATAGGACCTAGGTGTCTTTAGAGCCCTCAGAGGCCCACTATTTGAGGTAGTATCCACTTTGGCAGTCTAAGAGATCGTGCTGAGATGTCCATAAGCATTACTTCTGGAATGACCTCCCAACTCGCTTTCAGTTCTCTTAGTCATATAAACTCATTTGTCTTTACCATTCCCCCCATTTATTGGAGGTCTTTTTCCTGTTGCATTGCTAGTTGGTGCTTGTAGTAATCCCTCAGTGACACAGAGGCCCATCCCCAGAAGTCAGGTCCCATGCTCGGGGTAAGGAAATGCATTTGTATGCTGTTTTGGCTTAGAGCGAGGCTGCATTTGAGCAACAAGGAGGCTCTCAAGAGGCAACTCTTAGACACCTCATAACACTATGCTTAATTTCAATTTCAAAAGCAAAGGTTCCAAAGCACAGTCATCAATATCAAAAGGCGATCAATGGGCCATCTTGCTTTGCCAGTCATTGCCCCGGCCCTTGGGGGACAGATGCTGCTCCATTAGAAAACATAACAGAACTCTCCAGGATGAGAATTCAATGTTCTCTAAGTTATTGTGTGAATCTCAACCCACTGTGACAATGCCTGTGAAAATTTGAAAACATTTATATACCTTATATGTATGTCCAGGTGAACTTTCTCCCATGCATCCCCCATCATTGACACCCCACACCAATGATACTCCCCTGCCCCAGTTGTAACCCTTCTGTAATACAAAGCTTCTTCAGAAATGAAGCCATTAAAAAAGCCAAATATATTTAACAGAAAAATTTAATAATGATAGGTTTAAATATGAGAAAAAAATAAATAAAAATTTAAAGAAAATTAAAAATTAAATTAAATTTAAAAAATGGGATATTAAAAAATAATAAAAATATTTAAAAAATATTTTGTCTTTCATCACTGTATTAAATTTTGCCCTGTATGTACATTGACATTTTTTTCCATTTATTCCTCGGTGTCTTTGTTTTTTCTTTTTCTTGTCAAAGAAGTATTTGGTCACAGTAAATTCACATACAGACTACAGGGGACTCCCATATACTCAACATACTCCCCTTTTTTCCCCTTCCCATATTAATACCATTTCATAGGTGGATGGTACATTGTTACAACTAATGTACAAATAGTGAAACATAGCTGCAAGCCACGTTCAATGGTTTACCTTATAGTTTATATTTTAGGCGATACATTTTTATAAATTTTGATGATAATAACATGGACTGTATCCATCATTGCAAGATCATGTAGAACATTTCCATGTCCATTAAATACCCCCTGTTCCATCTATTCCATTCTTCCCTCCCCCTCCTCTTGGGCCCACTGTGACAACACGACTTCACTCCTTGGATGAAAAAATTCATAGTTACTTGCAACAAAACTGAGGTCATTACACACTGGTTTGTCCTCCCCTATTAGGAACTGTCCATGCTCTTGAGAGACTCCTGCCCCTCTAACAGCATATTGGTCCTCCCCAGGATGGATGTCCAACTCCTTCCCACTCATTATGTGGGTCTCCTTCCAATGATGCAACACATTATGACAAAATGATCACTTGCAAAGTCCCTAGAAGCCTGCCCCAGGTGTGCCCTGTCCTGAATGCTCCCCCAACCAACACCCTAAACCAGTAACCCTTCCTTGTCATATTGCCATAAGACTGTTCCCAACCTTGTACTTTCTACCAAATGCCCGCCAATCCCCTGTGTTCACTTGGTCCCTCCCCCAACCCTACCCGAGTTCCATGGACAATCAAACCCACCCTCCCCACTCTACTCATCTGTCAAACCTGCACCGCCCAACCCAATAGTATCACTACCCTCCCATCATATCCCTTCAATGCCCAACTACACACTTCCATCTTATTGAAATAATGAAAATTCTTTAATAATGATTGAAGTGATAAATGCACACTATATGATTATACCACAAAACATTGACTGTAAACTTTGGATAAATTGTATGTTTTTTAAATATGCATCAATTAAATTGATTTGTTTTAAGAAAAAAAGTAAATATTGAGAAAAAATTCTCTGTGAGTAAAGAGAGAAATAAATAGATGAGATCATATTAACAGGGTACATAAGCCAACTGAGAGAGTTTCCAATGGCCAAACTGAAACAATGTGAGCAAGAAAATAAGGTGGTATTGATGATATTATCTCATAATCAGTAACAAATATTACACCAAAGTGTCATGTTTTGGTGAATACGTGTTGTACGGGAATACTACACATGTGCAAGATTGCTTTGTAAGGTCACAACTTCTATAATAAAAAATATATTAAAAATACCAGGGTGTTTTTGAGGAAAATAAATCAAATATAAGATATGGACTCTAGTTAGTAATAATATTTTGATAATGTTTTTGCATAGTAATGGATGTTTCACAGCAATGAAAGGCATTGGTGGTGGGGTGATGTATGGGACCCCTGTAACATGTTCTGCAAGTTTATTTTATGAGTTCAGAAGTTATTGTTTTTGTACATTTGTACATGTATGTTCATGTATGAATGACATACTACAATAAAATTAAATAAATAAACAAGAAAGTATGCTGGAAGCCCATAATAGCAAATTTGAAAAGGCAGAGGGAAGATTCAGTGATGTCAAAAAACAGTACATATAAAATCAGACAGATAGAACAGATATATAAGAAGATAGAATAAATACAGCAGGGACTCAGGTAATTGAATGACAAAATGAAACACAGAAATGCATTATAGGCATACAAGAGGGAGAAGAGAAGGTAAAGGGGGCAGAACGACACTTGGAGGAAATAATCACTTAAAATATCCCAACTCTTTTGAGTGGCAAGTGCCCCATCAGAGATCATATTCTGAGAGCTCTACTGCCTCTATACCAATTTTCCATAGCAAATGCTCAGATGGCCTTCCTTGAGCTTCTATTACCCTGAATCTTTCCCTGATGAATGTTGGAACTACAACTCAGTTTCAAGGATGATCAGGGAAGTGGAGTCAGGCATACTTTCCCTATAAGAGCACAGTAGACTTGCCTCCCTCTTGGTACCATTAAGGTGAAGGTAAAAGAAGAGTCAGCATACTTACTATTTCTGGATCCTAAGAACTTTATTTCTACCATATGACCATTAAAATAATTGTTGCATTCTTACTCTAATCTCTGAGCAATTTATTTTCCAGGTATGAAATCTCCTAAATAGAAAAGAACTTATTTTCTTCAAATTTTGTGCCTTGGGAGGACCTTGGATGGCATATATATTTAACTCCTTCCATGGGTTCCCTTCCATTTATTTATTTATTAACTCTATTACCCATTTTTGGCATTTAGGTTCAAAACCATACTCAGTACTCATGATCAAAGGAGATTGATAGCTTGTGCAATAACGCCTCTTAGAATGGAATATTCTGAGTAAGGTCACAAGGTATTCCTGCATAAACTTCCATGTCCCTCTAATATCTCCTTCTTACCTGGAATGGACTCTCAAAGGTAGTCACATTTAATCGTTAGTTATCCAAAATTTTCTTGAATAACAAAATTATCAATAATGCTGTACTCCAATATCTGAAACAAAACAGAAGAAGAATTCGATTGTTTTTAATGCTCTCAATTCTGCTCACAATGGTCGTTGTATCAGTTAGCTAGACCTTCATGCAAAGCTATCCCCGAAAATTGTTTAACATATTGCTTTTAAAAGTGTAGCTGAGTCATTTGGATTGAGTTGTGTTGATCTCTGCCAAGTTCTTCAAGGGTCTGCATTCAGCTGGTAAGTCTCTGCATGTTCTAGCTGGACTTTCATACCCTTTACAGCTTTTCTGAACATTGGCTAGTCCAGGGTGACCTTGGCTAAGACAACTGGCATTTATTCCACATGTTTTACTCTCTTTCACATACTCCAAAGGGTTTGTAGGCTTATCTTGGGAGTTGATGGAGGTCGTTTCCTTGGAGCAGTTTTTTTTTTAACTTTATTTTTAAAGAATTTTTAGATTACAGAAAAGTCACATTGAAATATAGGGGATTCCATGTATCTCATCCCCTCCTCCTTCTCCCACTCCCCCATTAACAACATCTTTCATTAATGAGGTACATGTGTTTACAATTGATGAACACATATTAAAGCATTACTACTAACTGTGGACTACAGTTTACATTACAATTACATTTTGCACCGCTCAATTTTATAGGTTTTAACAAATTATATAATGACCGTTATCCATCATGGCAACACTCAGAACATTTCTCATGCCCTAAAAATGTCCTATGTTCCACCTTTTCTTCCCTTTCCTTCCCCTCAGAAATTATGATAACCACAATCTTTATATCAATGTCACAAGTTCTTCAATTACTAGAAAAAAGTTTGTTTATTCATTTGGATTTGTGATAGTGATGCCTGCTCTGCTTCCAATTGAGAGGGGTCTCAGATTTTATGGGGTGTATGGAAGGAAGTGTTTGCTTCAGTTGGAGAATCTTTTTGCTTTTTGGGACAGCGGTTTTCCATCATCATAATTTTTTTAGTTATCCTGTGTTAGTCTAATGAACTGTAGAGAAGGTGTTGGTTGCAACTCTTGAAATTCTGGGCTCAACCAGCATATGAACAGACCTAAGATGTACATCTCTTGGACATATATTTAATGAGCATAGTGGTAAATATAGACTTAAGAAAAATGTATAGAATAATCATGTGTAGGGAAATTATATATGGGTCTATTTCTATTACATTGAGTAAATAGGTTATCATTTATTCCTAGGTAAAACCCACTGATGGGGTGCCTATTTCATGGGGTTGTGTGCCTTGACTATAGTGTCTAGAGGTCTCTAGAGTCCTCAGGAACAGCCCTGCTTGAGGCACTGTTTACTGCACCACTCCTTGAGATCCTCTTGAGATGTGCATAAGTGTAAGCTCTGGAATGACCTCCCAACTCACTTTTAATCTCTTACTCATAAAAACTATTTTGTATTTAATTGTTCCCCCTTTTGGTCAAGGTCTTTTTCTAAATGCATCTCCTGTTGACACATGGTAATAACCCCTCATTGCCAAGGATGGTCATCCTTGGGAGTCCTGTCCCATGCTGGGGCACATATAGTGAGCCTATAAGCTGAGTTTGGCTTCAAGAAAGGCACCATTTGAGTAAAATGGAGGTTTTCAGGAGGTAACTCTTAGGCAAGAAATGTTATTATGCTGTTTCAATTTTACAAGAATAATGTTCATAAGTACAAGCATTAATTTCAAGTGCTTGTCATATTGGTCTGTGTACTTTTATGAAGCACTGCCTATGTACTGTAGAGATTCTTGCCATTTTTAGAGAATGTAGCAGGACTCCACAGGATGGAAATTTAATATTTCCTTGTTTATTTTGTAGGTCTCCACACACTGAGATAACACCCCATGTTATAAGCACATGAACTTATTCATATTCCATATAGGCATGCTCCAGGTGTACCCTTCTGCACACATTCCTCCATCATTGACAGCCTGCACCAGTAATCCTCCCTTGCCATAACTGCCAAAAGTACACTCTCACAATTGTACTTCCAACCACAGTGCTCTACCTCCCAAGAGTTCACCTGTTCCTTCTTCTATCTATCCCCCCAGGTCTATGGATAGCCCATCCCATTGCCCAACCCCACGCACACTGACTATCCAGCATTCTGGACCATATACACATCACTGCACCACCATTATCCCCATTTAACTTACCATATGTTCTACCCAATTTGAGCATTGGATCACCACTCTCTGCTAAATCTCTATCTTCATGGAGCAGGTTTTGACATTCCTGCCATGAAATTGTGTTGCCCAGTTCAGGTCACATTTCAATTACAAGTATACAGCAGAGAAGGGACACACACATTGAAAAGAGGAAGGAATTAGATGCATTAAGTGCTTTCATTTGGCAGGACATGGCCTCTTCCTGAATGGTTGAGGAGAGATGGGGGAACATGGAGAATTCAGAGGTATCAGCAGGGACCTTATGAATTGATGTTCAGTGATCTATTCCAGCTTCTGTTGAAGGAGAAGATGGGTTTCATGGTCACTTTGTCCTTAGATATGTATAATACATGTTTATACCTTGTTTTCCTTATCTGGTACCCTGAAAGCAAGTTTTCAGATTTTGCCTTATTCTAGTAGTCCTATTTTGGAAGTCTTCTAACTTTTCAAATCATTCTTTCATGTCCAGCAGTCATCAAAGAAGAAAATGCCATATCATTGTGTGACTATTACAAAATAAATACGATACCTATTTTTGTATTCTCTGGAAGCTCATTTCCTAGTGTGAAATGTTACAATAATTCTAAACTGTGTCAAGAACAATGAATCTAGTTATGGATAGAATTCAGATGTTAATAACAGAAATCCCAGGAAAATATTGGTATTAAGAAATTTTAGTTTATTCATGCACACATCACATGTCTAGAGTTAGTCATTCCACAGATGGTATGGCAGTTTTAGAAGGTTTTAAAGGACTCAAGCACTTTTTATTTTTGAATAGATGTTGCACTTATAGACATGAAAAAAAAATCATATTCATGAAGAATGGACTTCAAGGATATAGTACAAATGGATGTACAATATGAGACATTTAAAAAATCTTGCTTCCTACTATAATATATATAAGAAAATGTCATATCTCAAGCTCATCAGATTTGAAAAAAATTGGATACTATCCATGGAACCAGAACACTAACCAGAAAAAGAACATTGCCAGTGCAAGGAGCTTCTTTTTGCTGGAGGTGATTTATACACTAAATGTATTATTCAGCAGCAAAAAAAAAGATGGAACGTCTGATACATGCTACAACATGTACACATTAGATACACAGTGTTGAAAGGAATAAAACAGACTCAAAAAGAAACATATGCCATGGTCTTGATTATATTAAATAGAAGTACAAGGAAATTTCATAGAGATGGATAGTAGCTTATGTTGCCATGGACTGGGTTGTAAAATGAAGTCATTAAATTACTCAATGTGTACCAAGTTTCTGTTTGAGGTGATGAAAGAGTTTAGATAAATGTTTTTGTTGCCACATGTTGTGAATGTAAATACTTACAGTGAGTTCTACACTTGAACATAGTTACAATGCAAATTTTAAATTGTACTTATTTTACTAGAATATGAAGTTTAAACATATAGGTGTAGCTTTTTATTTCTTGTTCAGTCCGAAATTAAAAGAAATAGTAACAGAACTATTAACAAAATATATTGAGCACCAGTCAAAGACATATGGGGAAAAAATGAGAAAAAAATTCTTGTTGCTAGTCTCAGGCCTTGTTGTCTAAGAAGATCTAAATATATTTCTTTAATGAGCAAATATTTTACAAACTAGGGACAAAATGACAGGTAATAATTTTAGTTATAAGCATGATATTCCTAATTGTTTTAGCAAAGCCTCATGAAGCAAAGTAGTATAGCAACCATGGTTTTATATATAATGAATATGGTTTCCTCTTTATTGAAAAGGAGAATAGTAAATTTCTGGAGGTAATGACAAGGGCTATGTTTTCACCCAATGTCAGAGCTTTGGAGATCTGATTGACCTGGTTCAGTCAGTCTTAAACTTTTGAGCAATTTAAATTAATGGATGGGATATGTTCCTAGGAGGTTATATCTGTGGAAGACAGAGTTCATTGAGGAGAATTCATAAAAGTAAGATTCCCTTGACTCAGAGTTGGGCTATTGGGAACCAAGAATCAGTCATAAAAATTTCCTTTCTGTCCAGACCAGTGTCCCACAGGGAAATGATGTCTCCTGGGTTGAAGTAACAAGGAAACATGCTAATGAGAAGTTATAAGGACGCTGAAAATATTTCCTCTGCTGTGGCCCCTCATCCTGTGTAACCCTGGGCTGGATGGGACATGCTAGTTTCCTTGGGAGCCTCAAGTCTGGCTGCAGGACTGATGCCTGACCCTTCCTGCTGTCTTGATGGTGAAAGAGCTTCAGTTTTATCACCAACCATCCAGAATGGAATTTCCGCTTCCACACGGAGACTTTCTTCTCAGAGACACCATCCTAGTGAGTCTGAAAACTCAGCAGAATTTTCAGGAAAAGGGTAATGGAGAATTGAAGCTGAGATCTTTTCCCTGAGATCATCTAAGAGCCAGTCCAGGCTAGCCTGGAAGTGAGTGATACTCAAATCACTCCTATATAGGTGATTGTATTCAGACATAAAATGGTATTGTTCCTATCAAATTTCAATGACTCATGTATGTAGATCTGAGCTTCAATATTACTTTTGTTTGATTCCAAAAATTTTTGCATTTAATATTATTTAAATATATTCTACAGTGAAATTGGAATAGTGAAATATTTTATTAATCATCTCAATTTGCTTGAGCTTCCATTTTATCCAGGGACATACAAAGAAGAAATGGAAGTTAAGTGAGGCAAACTAACATACCAACAGTCCTTTGCAGTGGTGATAAAACCCCATGCCTCAGCCTGAGAGGAATAAAGGGCCCCAGCTAACACCAACAAAGCCTGCTGTTGACATTCACCAGATGGATACAAACCTACCTCCCATCCTGCTTGCTAATTAATGAACTGAGCTTCAAAGATATCCTGCCTACCTCAAATACTCACAACCAAAAAAACCCCATAACCCACACAGCTCATGGTATACTTTTACTAAACATAAATCATGTCCCCATATCTCTTCTCATTCCCCTGCAAGCTCTTCTTTGTCTCAAGTAACCATGTAAGCTATTCCACCCATTTTGCTTACTCCTTTGAGCAGAAACCTCTTTTTGGTCCAGCTTCTGCACTCCTTTTTAAAGTCTGTTTGGGAAGATCAAGATGGTGTCAGTTTAGAAGGGCACTTGCTCACTAGCTCTCTGAGGACAGCTAATTGGGAATGGGGTCCTGCCCGGGGGTCTGTGCTGTGGGCACATGAAGCAAGAAGCTTAGGACATCTGTAAGGAAGCTGCTTAATGGTGTTGACTGCTCGGTAGAGATTCGTGAGTTTTAACCCTGCCCATGGAGGTTAAAACAGACGGCTGAGCCCTACACTCAGGGAAAGAGACTGGTTTGAGCCGTGACTCCTGAGGCAGCCCATTGAGAGGGGAGTGATCTCGAAGAGTGGGAGGATTCTTGTGGAGGGTCAAGAGGGCTTTCCTTTCTGTGGATTTTGCTGCCTGGAAACCTTTGCAGACTTGAGGAGAAAAATAGCTGGCTTGAAGCAGGACCAGGCTGAGGGGAGTGGTGAATCTGTTGAGGAAGTTGACTTACTTAGCTGCCCAGGGATACACCCCAACCCCCACCAGCAATCCAGTGAGAGGGAGCATTCTCCGAGAGTGGGAGGGTTCTGACAAAGGATGGAGAGGGGTTTCCGTTCTGTCGATTTGGCTGCCTGGACCCCCTCATAGCTTTGGGGGGCAGATAAGCCAACTTGAAACAGCGCCAGGTTGAGGGGAGAGGTGAATCTACTGAGGAAGCCTGA
Source organism: Cabassous unicinctus (assembly GCA_029593785.1). Taxonomy (NCBI): domain Eukaryota; kingdom Metazoa; phylum Chordata; class Mammalia; order Cingulata; family Chlamyphoridae; genus Cabassous; species Cabassous unicinctus. The sequence goes on along the minus strand of JAQZBX010008204.1, from coordinate 37,204 downwards.
TTTACCCAACAGCATGGTGATACTCAGGTTTGGCTCCAGAAGGGGTAGAGTGAGCCATTTTTTATCACTCTGCACTGACAAACACCAGAGCTTCAGCTCCCCTGGTGAGGCAAGGAAGTGGGAAGTGCTTGATTAGTGTCCATGAGCCTAGTTAGGATTGCTTCAGTGAAGAGGGTGGTCTAGAAGAGGACATATTTTGGGTCCCTTATTCTGCCAAAAGAAGAAGACAGTCACTTTAAAAAATAAAAAAATGAATTTTTCTTTTTAATTTAGTTTAATAGCTCAAATCTGCCTCAAAACTTGCAGACAGAACCTTGAAGGGCAATTCATTGATAAATACAAGCAGGCTGAGAGGTTCCACAATGGCCCGAGAAGGAACACTGGTCTTCCTTAGATTTGTTTGACTGCTTGCTTGTGTGGTTGCTTGGTTTTTATTTGTTTATTTGTTGTCTCTTGCTTTTCTTTCCTCTTTCCTCCCCCCACCCTTCTTTTTTCTTTCATTTCTTTTTTTTTATTTTTTTTATTACGTGCTGTTAGCTTGACTCTTCTTTGGTGTGTTTCTTCTTCAGTGATTTCCCATTCTCTGTCTATATTGATTTTGTATCCCAAGCTATCTCTTTTACTTCCTTGAGCTTTCTTCCTTCTGTTTTCTGTTATGGTTCTTACACACCACGTTTTTTCATTAGCCCACACCTTAAGGGTGTCAGTTTCCATGCAATTTATTCTGTTTTCTTCTTTTATTATTATTATTTTTTTTCCTTTCAGCCCTTTCTTTACTCTTTCTCTCCCTCCTCATCATTCTAGCCTTCAAAATCATTATGTTTATATTCCTCTATTTGGTCCCCAAGTCCATTGTAGGTACTCCACTTTGTTTCCTATTACTATACACTGCCTACATGAGCTAAATATTCATTTCACTAAGTCTTATACATCCCATCTTCTAACTTCTATCAATATTACTATTATCCTTCTTCCTTTCTCACATCTTTTGATTGCTCTGGCCCTAATCTTTCCCCTTCAAGGGAGCATAGAAAGAAGTAAGGAAATAAAATAAGAAGAAAAAGTGTCAAAGAGAAAACTTAACACACACACAGAACTACTAGCTAAATAAAACTCTAGAGCACAGAGAGAAGATAATCAACAGAATAAACCCATCAAGGTAAAATGATGACTAGATGGCAACAAAAAATTGCAAGCCTCACTGAGAAAAAAGAAAACATGGCCCAGTCCAATGAACAAACTAAAAACCAGGAAGAGATGCAGAACATTGAAAAACTAATCAAAGATTTCCAAACAAATAACATGGACCAACTTAATAAAGTGAAGGAAGAGAATAAGGATATTAAGAAGACATTGGGAGAACATACTGAAGAAATTGCAAACATACATAAAAAGATAACAGATATGGTAATCAATGACAAAATTCAAGAAATAAAAAAACAAACAAACACTGGATTCACATAACAGCAGATTTGGACAGGCAGAAGAAAGAATTAGTGATGTAGAAGACAATACATCTGAAATCAAACAGATAGTAGAACAGATAGACAAAAAGTAAAAATCCAGCAGGGACTCAAGGATTTAACAGACAACACAAAACACACAAACATATGCATTATGGACATCCCAGAAGGAGAAGAGAATGGATAAGAAACAGAAGGAGTGCTGAAGGAAATAATGGCTGGAAAAGCACAGTGCACCCCAAAGAGTATAAATCCCAACAGTCAAACTCCAAGACGTATACTTGTCAAAATGTCCAATGTTCAAGACAAAGAGAAAATAGTGAAGGCAGCAAGAGAAAAGAGAACCATCACATACAAGGGAAGTACAATAAGATTATGTGCTAATTTCTCATCTGAATCCATGGAGGCAAGAAGACCATGGTATGACATTGTCAAAGTACTAAAAAAAAAACCTTCTAGCCACGAATTCTCTATCCAGCAAAACTGGCATTCAAAAATGTTGGAGAGTTCAAAATATTCACAGATAAACAGAAATTAAGAGAGTATGCCAATAAGAAAACTGCACATCAAGAAGTACTACAGGAAGTTTTACAAGTTGAAAGGAATAAACAAGGGAGAGGGAGTTGGAGGAGAGTTTAAAAACAGTTAAAAAGACAAAAACAGAAACAAAACAACATATGACATGCAAATGACACAAAGAAAATATGGCTAAACTAAGAAATTCTTTGTGAGTAGTAACACTGAATGTTAATGGATTAAATTCACCACTCAAGAGACACAGATTGGCAGAATGGATAAGGAAATATGATCCATCCATATGCTGTCCACAAGAAACCCACCTTTGACTCAGAGATTCAAGGAGGCTGAAAGTTAATGGCTGGGAAACAATTTTACAAGATAACAAGAGACAAAGAAGGGCAGGGGTAGCTATTCTAATATCAGACAAAATAGACTTTAAATTCAAAGCTATTATAAGAGACAAAGATGGAAACTATATATTAGTCAAAGGGGTAATCTCTGAAGAAGAGAGAACAATCATAAACATTTATGTACCTAACTGGGGTGCCTCCAAATACATGAGGCAAACTCTGGAAAAACTAAGTGGAGAAATAAATCTATCTACAATTATACTGGGGGACTTTAATACACCATTATCATCATTAGACAGAACACCTAGACAGAGAATCAATAAAGAAACAAAGACTCTGAGCAATACATTAGAGGACCTGGACTTAATAGACATATACAGAACACTACAGCCAAATAGAGCAGGATTTATATTCTTCTTGAGTGCACATGGATCATACTCCAAGATAGACCACGTGCTAGGCCACAGAACAACTCTCAATGAATTCAGAAAGATTGAGATTATACAAAGTAATTTCTCTGACCACAATGTAATGAAATTGAAAATCACTAAGGGCCAGAGAAACAGATTAGGCACAAAGATATAGATGTTAAACAACACACTCTTAGACAAACAGTGGGTCAAGGAGGAAATCTCAAAACAAAGCAGTAACTACCTTGAAACTAATGAAAATGACAATACAACATATCAAAGCCTATGAGAGGCAGTGAAAACTGTCCAGAGAGGGAAGTTCATAGCCGTAAATACATATATTAAAAAAGAAGAAAGAGATAAAATTGAAGACCTAAATGCACACTTAGAGGAATTGGAAAAACAACAACAAACTAAACCTAAAAGCAGTAGAAAGAAGGAAATAACAAAGATTCAAGCAGAACTAAATGAAATAGAGAATAAGAAAGCACCAGAAAAAATAAGCAAAGCCAAAAGCTGGTTCTTCGAGAAGATCAATAAAATTGACAAACCCCTAGCCAGACTAACAAAGAAACAGAGAGAACAGATGCAAATACACAAAATAAGGAATGAGCAAGGTGATATCACTACTGACCCCACAGAAATAAAGAGTATCATAAGAGGATACTTTGAAACATTATATGTCAACAAGAATGATAATTTAGAGGAAATGGACAAGTTTCTAGAAACTCACGAACAACCTACATTGATGAAAGAAGAAATTGATGAACTCAACAATCCAATTAAATGTAAAGAGATAAACTCAGTCATCAAAAACCTCTCAACTAAGAAAAGCCCAGGACCAGAAGGCTTCACAGCTGAATTCTACCAAACATCCTGGAAAGAGATACCACCAATTATGGTTAAGCTCTTCCAAAAAATAGAAGTAGAAGGAATATTGTCTAACTCATTCTACAATGCCAAAATTACCCTAATACCAAAACCAAACAAAGATACCACAAGAAAGGACAATTACAGACCAACTTCTCTAATGAATCTAGATGCTAAAATCCTCAACAAAATACTTGGTAATCGCATTCAACAACATATCAAAAGGATTATACACCATGACCAAGTGGGTTTCATCCCATGTATACAAGGATGGGTCAATATAAGAAAATCAATCAATGTAATACACCACATAAACAGACTGAAAGAAAAAAATCACATGATCATCTCTATAGATGCAGAAAAACATTCGACAAAATACAGCAGACTTTCCTGATAAAAACACTGCAAAAGATAGGAATAGAAGGAAACTTTCTGAATATAATAAAGGGTATATATGAAAAACCCAAAGCTAACATCATCTTCAATGGTGAAATCCTAAAAGCCTTCCCTCTGAGATCAGAAACAAGAAAAGGACGCCCACTGTCACCACTCCTATTTATCATTATCTTAGAAGTACTTGTTTGAGCACTGAGGCAAGGAAAAGTATAAAAGGCATCCAAAGTGGAAAAGAAGAAGTAAAATTTTCATTATTTGCAGACAACATGATCCTATACATAGAGAGCCCTGAGAAATCTACAACAAAGTTTCTGCAATTAAAAAGAAGTTCAGTAATTTGGCAGGCTATAAGATCAATGTTTAAAAATCGGTAGCATTTCTGTACACCAATAATGAGCAATGTGAGGAGGAAATCAAGAAAAAAATACCATTTATAATAGTAACTAAAGGAATCAAATACCTAGGAATAAATTTGACTAAAGATGTAAAGGACTTATATACAGAAAACTACATAACACTGTTAAAGGAAATCAAAGAAGACTTAAATAAATGGAAGAATATTCCCTGTTCATAGATAGGAAGACTACACATCATCAAGATGTCTATCCTATCCAAACTAATTTACAGATTTAATGCAATCCCAATAAAAATCAACACTGTATATTTTAAGGAAATGGAAAAACTAACTACAAAATTTATTTGGATAGGTAAGAGGCCCCAAATTGCCAAAGTGATATTGAAAATGAAAAATGAGGTTTGAGGTATCACATTACCTGACTTTAAAACATACTATAAAGCTACAGTGCTCAAAACTGCATGGTATTGGCACAAGGATAAACATTCTGACCAATGGAACCAAATTGAGAGTTCTAATATTGATCCTTGCATATAGAGTAATCTGATATTCAACAAGGCCACCAAACCCACTCACTTGGGAGAGAATGGCCTCTTTGACAAGTGGTACTTGGAGACCTGGATATTCAAATCCAAAAGAATGAGGGAGGAATACCATCTTACACCTTAAACAAAAATCAACTCAAGATGGATCAAAGATCTAAATGTAAGAGTCAAAACCATAAAGACCTTGGAAGTTAATGTAAGGCAGCATTTCCAGGACCTTGTAATAGGAAATGGTTTCATGAACTTCACACCAAACATGAGCATCAAGAGAAAAAATAGATAAATGGGATCTCCTCAAAATTAAAAACTTCTGCACCTCAAAGGACTTTTATTAAGAAAATAAAAAGGCAGCCTACGCAATGGGAGAAAATGTTTGGCAACCATATATCTGATAGGAGCCTAATATCCTGCATATACAAAGAAATCCTACACCTCGAAAATAAAAAGACAAACAACCAATTTAAAAAATGGTCAAGTGACCTGAAAAAACACTTCTCCAAGGAAGAAATACAAATGGCTAAAAAGCACATGAAAAAATGCTCAACATCGCTAGCTATTACGGAAATGGAAATAAAAACTACTATGAGATACCATCTTAAACCCATCAGAATGGTAGCTATTAAAAAAAACAGCAGACTATAAATGTTGGAGAGGATGTGGAGGAATAGGAACTCTCAACCATTGCTGGTGGGATTATTGAATGGTCCAGCCACTGTGGAGGACATTTTGGCGGTTCCTCTGAAAACTAACAATAGATCTTCCATATGATCCAGCGATTCCACTGCTTGGTATATATCCAGTAGAATTGAAAGCAAAGGCACGAACAGATATACGCACACCAATGTTCATAGTGGCATTGTTCACAATTGCCAAAAGTTAGAATCAGCTCCGGTGCCCATCAACAGATGAATGGATAAACAAAATGTGGTATATACATATAATGGAATATTACTCAGCTGTAAGAAGGAATAAAGGGCTTACACATGGAATAACATGGATGAATCTTGAAGACATTATGTTAAATGGAGCATGTCAGGCATTGAAGGATGAAAAGTATATGACCTCACTGATTTGAATTTAGTAAAGTGAGCAGTCTCTGAGAACCATTGTCTGAAACATAGGTTAACAAGGGAGAGAAGGAGATTATCACGCATATGGATATAATCTATGGTAAAGTGATAGAATATAGTTCATATTGAAGTATAGGACAGGTGGGTAGTGATATTACTGGGTTTGGTGGTGCAGGGTTGACAGGTGGGTAGATTAGGAAAGGTGGGTTAGAATACCCAGGATACTGGGGGGAGAGATGTGAGAGGTACTAGGTGAACATGGGATTTGTGTGTATGATGTTGCGAGTGCAGGAGTGGGAATGCTCTTATGGCAATATGACAAGGTACTGTCACTGGTTTAGGGTGTAGGTTGGGGGGGCATTAAGGAAAGGGTACATCTGGAATAGGCTTCTGGGGAGTGTGTGAGTGTTCATCCTGTTATAATGTCTTGTGTCTGGGAGTGGAACCCCACCTGGTGAGTGGGAAGGAGGTGGACCCCCATCTTTTGGAGGACCGATTCACCCAGAAAGAGACAGGTGGCTGTCTCTTAGGATCAAGGGTTGATCCTAATAGGGGAGGACAATCAGCATGTCAAGACCTCTTTTAGCATGTAACTATGAATTTTGTCATCCAATGAGTCAAGAAAGGAGGATGTCATGTGCCCCACAGGGATGGGGAGGAAGGAACAGAAAAGATCAAACAGGGGGTATTTAGTGGATAGGGGAAATATTTTTCATTACCTTACAGTGATGGACACAGGACATGGTAAATGTCATAAAAAAATTATTAAAATATACCGTCTAAATTGTAAACTATACTTTAAACCATTGACAATGTTTAGTAACTAAGCTTCACTATCTGTATAACATTTATAAAAATGCTACCATCCACATAAAAAAGGTTTTAATATGGGGTGAGGAAAGGGGAAGGAAGTTGGGTATATGGGAGTCTCTAGTATTCTGTGTGTGACTTTGCTGTGACCTAAAACTTCTTTGAAAATTAAATGAAAATTCAGGAGACACTGGAGAGTGAGAGGGGGCAAGTGCCACTGTACAGACTGGACACCTGATAATGCAGTGATAAAAGGAAAAATGTTAATTTTTTTTCCCGTTTGTTGAATATCCCAATCCTTTAATTTTATTTTATTTCTAGTGTCTTTTTTTTAAGTTTCCATGTATTTCATCTCTTATATTTAAACTTATCTTTATTATTTCATTTTCCTATTAATTGTATTTGGCTATTATAAGGGCATCATCTTCAAGGAAGTTTCGGATCACAGAAGGGTAACAGAGGGGCAGAAGAGGATAATTGTTAGGGCGTGTCTGAGATGAGGGTTTCATTGGAGGAAGTTCACCTGAATATGCATGAAAGATATATAAAATTGTTCAAATGATCAAAGGGTGGGGCATGGTCACAGTGCATAGACAATCACTCAATAAATGAGGGAATACTGAATTCCCAGCCTGGAGAGCTCTGCCAAATTCTCCAAGGGAGCAGCAAAAGTCCCCTGAGTGCAGGGACATTGTCTTGCAACAGAGGAGCCTCCACTGATTGGTTCTTGTTATTGATAATTAGCCTTACGAGTCTTTGCTCTTGTAATTGAAACTTAGCCTACTGTTATGGGGTGCTGAAGGGTTGTCACCTGAAAGCTTCATTGTTGCTCTGATGTGACCTCTCTCTAAGCCAAACTCAGCATATGAATGCATTACCTTCCCCCAAGCATGGGACATGACTCCCGGAGATGAGCCTCCCTGGCAATGAGGGATTAATGCCAAGTGCCAACTGGCAATACAACTGGAAAAAGACCTTGAATGAAAGGGAGAAAAGTAAAGACAAATGAGTTCATGTGGTTAAGAGACTTCAAAGAGAGTCAGGAGTTCATCCCAGAGGTAACGCTTATGCACACCTCAGTAGGTTCTCATAGAACACCAAAGTGTATATCACCCCACACAGAGGGGCACCTGAGGGCTCTGGAGACACCCAGGTCCTATATTAGGGGGGATAGCTCCAGAAATTGATGCCTTATCAGTGGGCTCTACTTTGGAATCTGTGCTCCTGAGAGTGACAGAGTTGGACTCAAATAAGTCCTCTCTGCACATGGTCCATCAGTCCCTTCTTTTCAAACCTATATATGATACTGGAGTTTTTAGGTGTACTTCCAGAGACTGGAGCCTCTGGCCTGCCCATGTGCCAGCTGTGCCTGGACTCTCGGTGAAGCTTCAACTCCTACTCTACAGCTCGATGGACTCACCCAAGTCACCTGGTGAGGAGACAATGATGGACAATGGCCATCCCAGGGAATGGAGAGAGCCTGCAGCTGCAGGCAGGATAATCCCATCCACCGTATCCATGGGATATAAGCCCCCTCTCACTTGGAGATGTAGTTGACATCACCATCCCAAACTCCTCAGGATTGGGGGAAGAGCTTGGATTAGAGTGGACTTAATGGTATTCTGTTGTAGACATCATGTGATTCAAGCAATGGAAGAAATTACAACAGTGAGGGTGAGCCAGTGGCCACTGGACACATTTGGGGCAGGGAAGGGAAAAGCCGTTGTAATACAGGTGCTTTTTCGGGATTTGGGAATTATCCTGAGTGACATTACAATGACAGATATAGGCCATTTTACATTAGCATATAACATGCAGAACTGTGTGGGAGAGAGTATGGTCTGTAATATGAACTATGGTCCATGCTTTGTGGCAAAGCCCCAGGATGTGTATATCCATTGCAGGTGATGTGCCACACTAATGATTGATGTTTATGTGGGATGTTATGGGAGGTGTGGGAGGTGGGGAACATGGATATCCCTGTAATTTTTGTGTAACATTTATGTAATCTAAGCACCTTTTAAAATAAAAAAAGTCTGTTTGTATTATTTTAGCATAACACTACCAATTCTTATGAAATAAAATTCTGACTTTTGTGGTACTTAATATATTTTCTTCTATATAATGTTGGTTTTTTCACTTTTCTCCTTTTACTCATGGAGTGTTCATTTTGTGTCTTGTCTTGATACTGTAAAAATATCAGTACCTTTATTTTCGATAAATTGATTTTTACTATTTTATTAGTTTCTCTGAATCTGAGGCTATATTACTAAGGATGGAAGGCCACTAGAACCAAGGAAAGTTTCTTTGTCTTAATCCCTGAATTTTGATTTGAGATTATAATTTTTATTTTCCATCAAATACATTGCATTTCTCTCTCTATGATGATGTAGCAGATGTTTTATGTTTCTTTAAACACAGGACAGACAATTGCCATAACAAACCAAAGCCCTGCGTATTCATATGCAAGGCACTTTGCTATCTGGAATTTCTGGATAGCATTTCTAAATATTTTGGGGAAATAATATGATTCTGTCAGCTTGAGATGTATTTACTCTTGGTTTTCTCAGTTTTTCTTGGAGTGAGAAGAGTATGATATTGTTGCACGGAAAATAAACAGACTCAAAAATTAGGTGCAGAGAAAGTTTATTGAGCTAAGGTTGCATTAGTACAGCAGCAGCCCCCAAAGAGGTTTCTGCTCAAAGTAATGAGCTGGGGCAGCAGCTTATATGGCTGCTTGAAACAATGCTAATTCATGGAGGAATGGGAAAGGACAAAGGGGTCATGAATTTTGGAATTATAAGTATCCATGTTCCATGAACTATGAAGAAGATGTGAATTATGTGGACTATGGGGGTTTTAGATTGTCCCAGCTCAGTGTGCTTGATGCCCAGTTCATTTATTAGAAAGAAAAAGGTTAATGCAAGGTTGTGGACATATGTTGCAGATCAGCAGAAATTGCTGGTGTCAGCCTGATCTCTTTGTTATCATTCCTTCTCCTTGGCTTGAGCAAGAGTGTTTATCTGCACAGCAAAAGATTGATATGTCAGCCTGCTTTAGTTAGACTCTGTTTCTTCTTAAAAATTCTTGGTGAAAATGGAAGCTCAAGTAAATCAATGTGGTTAGTAAAATCTTTTATCATTCCAATTTCACAATATAAACATTGCATCAAGAGAACATTCTGTGGTGCATTTGTGTCTGTGTCTGTTTTTCCATTTTCCTTACAGTGTCTGTGTTTGTGTGTCTGTGTGTACACTTGTGCCTTCTATCTTTCTGTGTGTAGTTATGTTTGACTGTGTGCATCACTGTATGTGTGCATGTAAGTCTCTGTGTCTGTGTATGTCTGTGCTTGTATCTGCGTGTGTGTCTATGTCTGTCTGTCTTAGTATATGTTTATGTGTCTGTCATTGTGTGATTGTGTGTGTTGTGTGTGTCTGTGTGTGTGTTTCTGTGAGTGTTTCCATGAGTGGGTTTATGTGTGTATAATAAGGTTTGCATAGTCATCAGAGCAGGAACAGGTTGAGCTCTGGGCTTCAAATCTGTATCTCAAACATCACATGAAGGACATGAAAGTTTCCATGAGGAAACTCTTAGGTTTTGTAGCAGTAGGTTTGAGAGCTTTGAAAACCAGGCGCTTAGTCTCATTGTGGGAGTGGTGAATTTCAGTGCAAATTAAATTAACAATATTCTGGGTGTCTTCTGTTAAAGTGAGGGCATACGTTGGGAAAGAATGGGAACCTGAAAATTGGAATAGGGCCATATTGTTGATGATTGCAGGAAGTTTCTTTGCCAGATAAACTTGTAATGGTCTGCTCAAAGGACTGAGCCACCTGATGTTCAGTCTGCTCTGAGCAATCAGCCTTCCCATTCCCAGCTGCAAAGATTAACTGTATTTCAATGGATGTACCTGTAATAGAATGCCCTGAGTACTTGGCTTGCAAGACACAGTTAATTGCCCTCATGACCCACCACCATTACAGCTCTTTTATTCCAGACCAATAACTACCATGATGTCCCAACAGGCCCTCAAAGATGAGATAAAACATGTGACCCACGGTAGGTGTGTTCCACTCTGAAAGAACTGCATGAGTTTTCCAATGTATACATAGAGAAATAAGGGGAATATGCACGGGAATGTACATGAAGGATGTGGGATAATGGTGGAAGGTACAAAAAGTTGGATTCAACTGAATGTATTGATAAGGGCCCACTTAGCAGAGATTCTAGACTGAGTCATGTAACTCAAGGAGTTAGGAGAGCTGTATCCATTTGTTAATGTGGTTAGCTGAAGTATGGGATTAACAGTGGCCTACAATAAGTGAGGGTGAAATGCCAGAACTACCCTGGAATAATGTAGATGAGGGGACCAAAAGCTTAGGGAGATTTGAATGCTGGAGTGGATTCATCATGTAAAACCTGTTCACACACACAAGGAATATTCAGAGGACACACTTTTTACCAAAATTTAAAGGAATAAATTATGAGAGAAGCTCCATCAATCCTATCCCTGAAAGACCTCACTTTTTCTATATATAAGATATTAGAATGGGAACTGCTGTCATTGAACTTGGATCCCTAAACACAATTTGGATGATTGGATTCCAGTTTGGCAGAAGCAAGTGGCTTTTCTTTTCTCAAAAGAAAAGGTGGATATGGCTATCATAATTGAGAGCAGAGTCATTTCTGTTATCAGAATGGTCTGACTTATATAGATCTGTGTTAAGACCTTAAATATGGCTATTGCCAATAGAAAGGCCAACCTAATCTGGTGCTACAAAGAAGAAACATCTTTCAGTGGGAACATGATTTATTGCAAGTGCACAAGCAAGGAACTGAGGGAATCTTCCCAAGACCAGTTCAAAGTGATAATGCAAGCGAGGTATTTTATGGGCAAAGAGAAGGGAGGCAGGTTCTAGGATGAGGTAATGACAGTGTAATACATTCCTGCCATGTTGGTGATGACACTGAATTTTTAGAATACTTTCATGGGGAGGATGTGGAAAAATTTCTTAATCCTGTGTTATTTCAAGTATGCCAACCTCCTGCTTTTTGTCTTGTTTCATATGCTGATTAAAATTACTGATTTACTGTGCTGTAAGGTGCTTCTGGAGTCATTCCTTGGTTTTGTCTTGAGATGTTATCTTATTCCAGATATTCCAGGAAGTAGAACTGATAAGGTCTGGTTATTGTCCTTCTAAGAACTAAGAACAAAAAGTAAGGTACTAAGATTAAGTTATTGGAAAACCAGTTCAACTTGTTTGGGGTAAAGCATTGGAATTTTTCAGAGCTGCTTAAAAAAAAAAAATTTTAATAAGCTCATTTTTCATCTATCATATGTGGCATTGGCTAGTTGTTCTTAGGATAACCAGAAGTGAAATGGCTGGGCTGTCTACTAGATTCTTACTTGATATCTATAAGGAGAAGACTTCAAGATAAAGTGAACAAAAGCCTATCTTTATCACAAAAACAAGTTAGTGGCTTTATAATCACTTCGTAGAATTGGGACAGCTTACAGGCCAAGAACCCCTTGAATGAAACCAAGAGCAGGGCACATGTTCAAAGACCCTTCCATGATGCCAGATATTTTTTTGTTAATCTTCCTTCCAAGAATCCCTAAATAGACCAAAGGCCTTTAACCTGGGTGATTATGCATTGGGGAAAAGGAAATGATCAGACATTTCAGGGATTATCAGATGTTTGCTCTGATCTGACATGAATTTCATGAGATGCAAAATATCACTGTGGCCCCTTAGTAAATGTAGGGGATTATGGAGGTCAGTGATCAATGGAGTTTTAGGTCAGATCTTTCTCTACAGTGATTGCAGTGGCTTACTGTCCCATTGTGCTGTTATGTCCTCAGTTCCAGAATGAATAATTGAAATACACATCCTCAGAAATTGACAGAAAACCCACATTGGTACCCTTTTCTGCGCAGTTAGGGCTATTATGGAAGGAAAGGCCAAATGGAAGCCACTGGAACTGCCCCTAACCAGGAAAATAGTGAAACAAAGTAATAGTGGATTCTGGGAGGTATTGCAGAGATTACTGCCACCATTGAAGATTTGAAGGATGCAGAGGCAGTGATTCCTACCACATCACTTTTGTGTCTCCTATTCAGCTGTGCAGAAAACACATGGATCTTGGAGAATGACCGTGGGTTATCGTGAATTTAACCAGGTGCTGAATCCAAATGCAGCTGCTGTTCCAGAAGTGGAATCATTGCTTTAGAAAATCAACACAGCCACTGGTAACTAGAGTGATAATTTTAATTATGTTCCCCAGAAGAAAACTTGTTCTTAATCTTAATCCATTCTTGTGACTGTGAACCTCTGTAAATAGGACTTTTGAGATTGTTAATTTTAGTTAAGATGTAGTCAACTGAATCAGAATGGGTCATAATCCTAATACTGGAAGCCATATAGAGGTCACAGAGAGAAAGCCAGAGGAAAAGGCTGGAAGGAAAAGGAACCCAGAAGAGAAAGGAGATGATGTCATCATATGTACTGACATTTGAGAGACAAGCCAAGGACCCAAGGATCTCTAGGAGCCATCCCCAGAATAGTCTTCAAAGACAAAGTATCTCCTTGCTGACATTTCTCCTAGCCTAAAAAGTGTGAGCCAATAATGTCCTATTGTTACAGTCAACCCATTTTATAGTTTTTGAAGTGTGTGAAAGCTGACACATCCGTTGTATACAGCTATTGATCTTGCAAATTCTTTACTTTGTTACCTGTTAATAAAGATCACCAGAAACAGTTTGCATTCAGCTGGCAATGCCATTAAGAAATACACTTTCACTGTCCTACCTCAGGTCTATATCAACTATCCAGGCTTATATCATAATCAACCCTAGGTATCCTGATCACCATTTCCTTCCAAAAGACATCACACTGTTCCATTCTATTGAAGACGTTAGGCTGATGAGACCTAGCGAGCAAGAAGCAGCAACTATCATAGACATACTGATAAGGCATTTGTATGTCAGAGGGTGGCAGGGAAAGTCAACAAAAACACAAGGACATCAGTGAAATCTAGGCATCCAGAGGTGCAGATCATTTCTAGATATCCCCTGTAAGATGAAGATCTGGATCCTCCTAAAACTTAAAAGGAAGCACAACACCTATTTATATTCTTTGGATTTTGGAGGGAACATATTCCTCTTTTGGGTGTGGTATTCAAGCCCATTTACCAAATGACGTGAAAAGTTGCTAGTTTTTACAGGTGACCTGGACAAGTGGAAGCTCTTCAACAGTTCAAGTTGAACACTTGGGCCTTATGATCCAAGAGATCCAATGATGGTGAAAGTTTCAGTGGCAAATAAAGGGGCTGTTTGGAGGATTTGGCATAACCCTAAAGGAAATTCACAATGCAGACACTTAGGAATTTAGAACAAAGCCCTGTCATTCTCTGTAGATATGTTTTCTCCTTTTAAGAAACATCTTTTGCCCTGTTATTGGGTCCTTGTAGAGGCCTAATGCTTGCTTAACGATGGACCACCAGGCTGTCATGAGAACGCAGTTGCCTATCATGAGCTGGTTTATTTTCTGAACCACCAAGCCAAAAAGCTGGATGTGTGCAGAAGCACTGTATCATAAAGTGAACTAGGTATATAAGAGATCTTCCTCATGTTGGCCCTGAAGTCACAGGTAATTTGCAGGAGGAAGTGACCCAAATACCCATGGCTCCCACTCCTGCCTCATTGTTTTCTGCTTCCCAGGCAGCAGCAATTGCTTCAGGGGGTGATCCACATGATGAGTTGACTAAAGAAGGAAAATTTGGGTCTCATTATGACATATTTCTGCCTGATATACAGGTACCATCTGTAAGTCGACAGCCCAGAACTGCATCTCTTTTCTAGGATACCCCTGAAGGACAGTGGTGAAAGGAAATCCTTCCACTGGGCAGAACTTATATGCATGTGTATATATATATATGTATATATATGTATGTATTTAAGAATATTTTATTTTTAAAAGACACTTAGAGTACATAAATGTTACACAAAAAATGTAAGGATTCCCACACGCTCCACCCCCCATTGCTCCCACAACCTCCCACACAAACATCCTTCATTAGTGTGGCACATCACCAGCAATTTGATAAACACATCCTGGGGCTTTGCCACCAAGCATGGACCATAGTTCACACCGTAGACCACACTCTCTCCCACACAGCTCTGCATGGTACATGATGATACAAAATGGCCTATATCTGTCATTGTAATGCCACTTAAGACAATTCCAAAGTTCCAAAAAAGCCCCTGTATTAAAACTGCCTTTCCCTCTCCCTGCCACCAGAGAGTCCAGTGGCCCCTGACTCGATATTAATGTTGTAACTTTTCCACTGCTTTGAATCACAATATGTCTATAATACAATACCAACAAGTCTACTCTAGTCCATAGCTCCTCCCCCAACAATCCTGAGGAATCTAGGAAGGTGATGTTCACTCCACCTCCAATTGAAAGGGGGCTTACATCCCATGGATAATATGGATAGCTACTGTCCATCATCATCTCCCCACCAGGTGTCCTGGGTGAGTCCATTGAGCTGTAGAGTAGGAGTTGCAGCTCCATTGAGATTCCAGGTCCAGCTGGCGCATGGACAGCTCAAAGACTCCAGTCTCTGGATGTACATGTACAAACTCAAGCACGAAGTATAGGTCTGAATAGAAGGGACATATGAACCATGTGCAGGAAGAACATATTTGAGTCCAACTCTGTCACTCTCAGGAGCACAAACTCCAAAATAGGGCCCATTGGCAAGGTAACAAACTCTGGAGTTATCCACTCTGACATAGGACCTGGGTGTCTCCAGAGCCCTCAGAAGCCCCTCTATTTGGTGTGATATCCACTTTGGAAGTCTATGAGGTCCTACTGAGATATCCATAAGCATTACCTCTGGGATGACCTCCTGACTCACTTAGTAGCCTCTTAGCCACATGAATTTCTTTGTCTTTACCTTTTCCGCCTTTTATTCAAGGTCTTTTTCCAGTCACATTGCCAGTTGGCACTTGATAGCAATCCATTGGTACCAGGGAGGCTCATCCCCAGGAGTCATGTCCCACTCTGGGAGGAAGGAAATGCATTCATATGCTGAGTTTGGCTTAGAGAGAGCCACATTTGAGAAACAAGGATGTTCTCAGGAGACAACCCTTAAGCACCCCATAACAATAGGCTAAGTTTCAATCCCAAGAGCAAAGACTCATAAGGGTAGTCATCAATATCAAGGGCCCACCAGTGGATCATCATCCTTTGCCAGACACTTGGAGGACTGTTGCTGCTCCTTAAAGAATGTGGCAGAGATCTCCAGGATGGGAATTCAGCATTCTCTCATTTATTGAGTGAATTCTCCACCTACTATGACAATGCCTGTGAACATTTGAACAATTTTATACCATATATGTATGTTCAGGTGAACCTCCACCCGCGCACCTCCCATCCCTGACAACCCCCTCCAATGATCCTTTCCCACCCCATTTGTAACCCTTCTGTGATCCAAAGCCTCTTTAAAGATCCAGCCAATACAATAGCCAAATACAATTAATAGGAAAAGGAAATAATAATGGTAAAGTTTAAATGTAAGAGACAAAATACATGAAAACTTAAAAAAAAAACTAAAAATAAAATAAAATAAAAAGATTGGGATATTCAAAAAATGAAAAGTATTAAAGAAATTAAAAAAAATTTTTTTTGACATTTTGCCTTCCATCACTGCAATATCTTGTGTCCAGTCTGTACCATGGCACCCTCCCCCACTTATTCCCCAGTGTCCCACCACCCTTCATTTTGTTTTAAAAGAAGTTTTATGTCACAGCAAAGTCACACACAGAATACAAGAGACTGTCATATACCCAAACTCCTCCCCCTTCCCCCCTCATACCAACACCCTTCCATATGTGGATGGTAGCATTGTTATAACTGATACACAAACAGTGAAACACAGCCACTAAACATTGTCAGTGGTTTACAGTATGGTGCACACCTTAGACCATACACTTTTACAAATTCTGAGGACAACTACCATGTCATGTGTCCATCACTGTAAGGTAATGAAGAACATTTCCACTGACCACCAAACACCACCTGTTGGATCCACTCTGTTCCTCCCTCCCCATCCCCCTGGGGCCCATGATGATGCCCTGGCTTGACTCGCTGGATGACAAGACTCATAGCTACATGCAAGAAGAGTTCCCAACACACTGGTTTGTCCTTGCCCACTAGGAACTGCCCCCACTCCTGAGAGTCCCCTGCCAGTCCATTTCTGAACAAATCAGTCCTCCCAAAGATGGGAGTCCAACTCTTTCCTGCTCACCACGTGGGTCTCTACCCACTGATACAACACGACAGAAAGGAGAAATAGCCAGAAGTTTATTTGTATACTGATTCTTAGCCTGTGGCCCATGATTTGGCTGGATGATCAGGAATTTGGAATTAGCATGAATGGAATTTTGTTGACAAAGATGTTTTGGGAAAATTTATCTCTACAGACCTTCCTGAATGCATACAAACAGGAAGATATTTGTGTCCCATATGAATGCTCATCGTAGGATGACTTTAGCACAGGAGGATTTTAATACTTAAGTCAATAAGATGACTGCATCTGTGGTTGCCAGTGATATCATTCAGCAGCCACTCCTTTCATTGTTTAGTGGGTTCATGAACAAAATGGACATGGTAGCAAGAATGGATTTTATGCATGGGCTCAGCAACCAGGTCTTACTCTCACCAAAGCCTACCTGGCTATGACCACTACTGAGTGTTCAATTTTCCAGCAGCAGAACCAATACTCATTCCCTGATATGTCACCATTCCTAAAGGTGATCAGCTTGTTACCTGGTGACAGGTTCTTTACATTAGACAATTTTCATAATGGATGAGGCTACATTTTATTTCTTACAGAAATAATGCTGTACTCTGTTTTTCTTGAAGGCAATGCTTCTGTGAAACTGCCATCTGTGGACTTACAGAATGCTTTATTCAATGTAATGGTATCCATGGCAGTTTGAGATGATTTTCTTAAATCCCCAAAATAGGAAGATTATGTTTGCAAACTAATATATTCCTCTGGGTAAGATACCCTTCAATTGCATCAAATTCAGCGGAGTTGTCTTTGCTTATATTACCAATTAGGATGAGGGCTTTGATTCATCTAATTCATGCAGTGTGATTCAGGTTGTGACCCTGCCCCTTTGCTGGTTATGATACAAAGGAACTCACACAGACTTACAGACATGGAAAAGAGAACTCAGTCATTTTGATACAGCCTTGTGGCAGAAAGAAGGCTCAAACAGCTGAAGCCCCAGGCAGAGATGCACCATTTACATGATGGCTTACAGCTGACACTGGGGAGAGCCAAGACTGATATAAGAAGTCCTGAGAGACAAGCCCTATGCCAGGCTGCAATTGGGATTAGGAAAAAGCTGAGCACATGGAGCCTCAAGAGGAACTCGAAGCCATGAGGGGAAGGCAGAGTCCAGTAGAGATCACCTGCCATTTTGCTTCAACATATAGCAGCTGACTTTGGTGAAAAGAACCTGTTATGTTACCTTGAGTTGGATTTGCCACAGCCTTGGAACTATAAGTTTTTACCCAAAAAATAAATAACCTTTATAAAAGCCAAGAAGTTTCTGGTACTTTGCATTTGCACCAGTTTGTTAGACTGACATATTATCCCACACAGCATGGCTTCTGATCAAGGAACCCACTTACCAACAGAGGAAATACAGGAATAGGTGCTTGCTCATGGAATTCACTGATCTTATAATATTCCCCACCATGTGTATGCATCTGGATTGGTAATCAACGGAATGGCCTTTGGAAGACTCAATTATTCTAGTAGCTGTGAGACAATACTTTGCAGTGCTGTGGCAATGTTCTTCAGGAGGCTGCATATACTCTAAATCAGCATCCACTCTATTTTACTATTTATTCTATAGCCAGGATTCATGAGTCCAGGAATCAAGGTATGGAAATGGGATCAGGAGCACTTACTGTTACTCCTAGTTATTCATTAGAAAACTTTTACTTCCTTTTATCTTGGGCCTTAAGTTTTGTTAGTGTAAAGGTCTTATTTTTAAAAGAAGAGTGTTCACATGAGGAAACGGAACATTGTTTCCATTGAACTGGAAAGGAATATTATCAGTGGACCACTTTAGGCACTTCATGCATTTGAATCAACAGAAAAAGAAATAAATAACCTGTACTGGCTTCAGTGAATGATCCTGATTATCAAATGGATTTAGAACTACGACTATGCAATGTAGGTAAAGAATAGTTTGCCTGGAATACAAGAGATCCCTCAGGACATGTTTTAATACTGCTATGCCTTATGATTAAAATAAATGGAAAACTGCAAAAACACAACCCAGGCAGACTACTAATAGCCCAGAGCTCTCGGAAGTGAAGAATTGGGTCACCACACCAGAAAATAGTCATGACTAGGTGAGGAACTTGCTGAGGGTACAGTGACTATGGGATGGATAGAAGAAGAGGCAGTTTTAAATCTGAGCTAAGACCACATAACCAGTTTCAGAAATAAGTAGTGAGATAGTTATTTCTTTTTTGCTTTGCTATGAGTGTGTTGGTTTATACTCATAAACAAAATATTTTTGTTTTTTTTCCTCCCTTCTTCCTATGTCACATAAAATAAATTGTTTTAATTTTATGTTATAGTATTTAAGTTATAAGATATCAAGGATAATAATTAACATTACCTAGGTACTTGCATCCTCTTCTGGGGAAAGTGTTAGTGTATTTCTGTTAGTATGTAGGGCAGTTGAATTATGTTATGTGACAGTATGTCTATGTTACTGACTTTGTTTAGAAATTAAGTATTATTTAAGACATGGAGGGAGGACATGTTTATTAGTTGTGGATTGTGATGGTTGATTTCATTTGTCAACTTGTCTGGATTGTGTATCCAGATCTTGGTCAAGAAAATGTTGGCCTGATTATTACTGTGAGTGTATTTCATAAGTGGATATAAATCAGTAATCAGTTTGATTTAATTTGGCTGATTGCATCTACAATGAACAATGGAGATTATCTTCAGCAATGACAGGAGTCTCCTCATTCAGTCAGTTGGAGTCTTAAATGGAACACTGAGTATTTCATTAGTCAGAATGAAGAATTTCTATATCTATTTTAAGTATCCATCTTTTCCTGGGGATTTCATCATCACTTTTCTTGGAATTTCAATTGTGCAGCTTCTGTGGGGGAATTCCATATTAATTTCACCGAATATCTAATTCTTTGTTGTCTATACTATGGAATTTATACTCACTAATCTTCATGCTCTCATGAACCAAAACTATGACAAATCATTTGATATTTACATGAATATGTATGTATATGTATATTCTATATATCTATTATCTTTCTATCTATCTATCTATCTATCTATCTATCTATCTATCTATCTATCTATCTCCCTCCAGGTAGTTTCATTTCTCAGGAGAACCCTAACTAGTACATCTTTGCAAATAACTTAATAAAGTGAAAGTATTACAACATGTAGAAAAGGAACTCCCTATATATTGAAGTTTCACCATTGGGAGCCACCTTGTTCTTAACCTTCTCTGACACTATTTATCATCCCACTCCCTTTTTACTCATCCCCTGCCATTCTGCTTTCCTTGTTGACCTTGATCATCCAATGAAGCCCTTTCCAAAGGGCCTTTGCCCTGGACATTCCCTCTGCTGGTCATAAATGTCTGATACCATTGTGTATCTGCACCTTGAAGTCTCTCTTAAAATGTTTCCTTATCTGCCAGCCTTGCCTGGACATTCAGTACCCCTTTTGAAACTCTCAATTTGACCTGTTTTCATTTCATCTTCACACGTGTCACCATGTGTCATGTTATATGGGTATGATTTTATTGCTTATTTTATTTATCCATCATTAGATGGCATGTAACTTTTTTTTCAGCACATTACTACCATTGCCTATTCAGTGTCTGCAGCAAAGCTAGACTGAATATTCATTTCACAAATAAATGAATGAATTTCCATATAAACCCTACAATGCATGACAGGTTGGTAAATATTTTGATAGTGGGAGAACATTTCCTATTTAGAAATGGCACTATCTGTTTAGATTTGTTAAATAAATCCAAAATTACATTCTGGAATTCATAATATTCATTATAGATAGGGTGATATATATGAAAAATACATATAATGTAAACTATGCATGATAGTTAATAGTACTATTTTGATACTCTTTCATCAATAGTAATAAAGGTACCCCACTAATGAAAAGTACCAGAAATAGGAGGCTATCTGGGAATGCTGTTCTTTCACATGATTGTTTTGTAAATCTACAACTTCTCAAAATTAAATAAAAAAATAAAGATAGGAAATATTTCACAGGTCTTTGTATTGGGTGTTTAAATGAGGTACTCCATATAAATTGCTTTATACAGTTCCGGAAACAGGCTTTCTCAAAATATCCAGGCTAGTACTGTAAAAAATAGGACAATTATAAAAAGGTGCTATCATCAATGATAAATATTTCACACAGTGGGAGAAGGTGGTGGTGGGGTGGTATAGGGAAATCTTGTATATTATGGCTGATTGTTCTGCAAACCAATAACCTGTCTAATAAAAAATGTAAGTGATCTCTTTTGCAATATTTGAATTTTCATGGAATTTGGGCTCATCTGAAAAAGGTTTGGATATAAAATATCTCTTGAAGAAATTCTTGCTTCCTGGTAAAAGTTTATTAAAATATGGCAAAACTAAATATTGTTTTAAGAACAGCACCATAAATACCATTCATTTTACTACACTTTAATGTACATATCTAAAAATGAATAGAAATTACTTTATGCAATTATTCTACATCCTTAATGCAGGTTTAAATTATAAGAAACCAAAAAGATAAAAATGATTGAACTGAACTAGGAATAAGTTCTCTTAAATATACTATATTAGGAAACAAGTATATATTGAGGACAAGTAAGGTTGAAAAGCACTTAATACTGCCAAATGTGAGAAGCCCAGAGCTAGGCTTGTAAAAATGCAAGTTCAGGAAAAGAAGTAGTGGCAAAAATGAATGTAAAATGATTTTCATCTGGTTTGGTTCAGTTGCTTACCTAAACACTCTTATGTTTCCTTTGTAAGATAATAAGAAAATTTTTGCTGTTATGTTATTGGGAGGATGTATACACTAAATAGTATTAAATGATTGTTTTATTTTGTGTAAAAATAACTGTATTATGAAAATAATTCTTATTTATGTAAGACGTGCTCTGCCGTCCTCATATGGGATGGAGAGCAAAAAATGAGCATAAGAGCTTGGAATAGAAACAAGAGATATGAAATGCAAAGCAATACAACTTGTAGGTGTTACTGATATGTGAAGACTTAAACTCTTGAGATATATATATATATACATATATGCCAGAGGGTGCTGTACATAGTCATTTTGTGTGTGTAATACTAATTATGGTGAATTAATCAGACATTCATATGAATGTGGTTAAATTTTTAAAGAAAAAGGGCCATAAGGATGTTAATTATTGTTTTTTTTCCTTGAGTCAATATCCACTTGTCTATATTCTAAGGAAAGCCCAGTAACTTTGGCAACTCCATAGCCCTCTCTGAAAGTTTGTTGGAATAATGAAATGAATATGCCACATGAAACCATACTGTTGCTTGTTCCAGATCTTCTTCATTTTTGGAAGTGCTAATCAAAAAGGAAATATGTCATTGTGGAGAATGGAAGCATATTTTTGGGGATTATTTTTAAAATATCAAGTTCATGTCAAAATAAAACCTATTTGATTCTTGGCATATTAAGAGATATTAACATTTCCTAGTTTTTCATTTTATCATATACTTTGTCAATGAAAATATTTTAAAAGTGCCGTCTTTTTGATTTGTATATCCTTTAACTCACAGTTCACACTCTTAAGGATGGTCAGCCAATGTTTGCTAAGTTTCTCTTCAGTAATATGTTTGGATCTATTTGTATGTGTTGTTTACTAGCTATGATTGTGTTATGATTTTTTGGAAGAAATATTCTTTTGCTATTATCTTTGTAAGATAGAATACCATAAGTATATACTGTTAATTTAAGTAGGTCTTTTTTAAAGAATAAATTATTTGTTTGGCTTATTGTTAGGAGGTTCTGGATAGTGACAATGAAATTAGTTTACATGAACTTGAAAATGTAAGAGGTCAAATTATGAAGTTCTTGTTGTGTTATTTTATGCTACAGAAAGATATTTGAATATTTTTTAATATTTATGAAATTTAGTACTCTAAAAATTATTTTTTAATATATTTTGTTCAGATGTGTCTGTCAATCCAAGAAAATTTGTTTTCATTTCGGCATTTAATTGCATTTTTAAAAAATATTATTTTATCAATTATAACACAGGTAATTGTTAAAAAATTAGTACAATTACAAAAAAGTATCAGTAATTGTAGCAAACATTCCACACAAATGCAAGGTGTTTGTTTTGGGGTGATACATGGAATACACACTTTGTGCATGATTGGCCTATAAACACACATATCAAATAATTATTCTACAAAGCAGCCAAAATATGCAATCAGCTGATAATTTTTCATGGGATATATTGTCTCTTGCTTCACTGGGTGTTCTATTCCAATTTCATTCAAATTAAAACCTTATTCAAAATTATGAAGTGAGTTTATAATTTTATAAATTCAGGTTTTCCATTGGAAACAGCTATACCAAACTTAACTGAGCCTGATTTTATTTGTATTTAATTATTCGTTTATTTACTTGTTTGCTTGCTTGTTTTTATTTCTTTTTTTTAAAATTTTTTGTTTTTTTATTGTGGGTAAAATTCAAAATTTTCACAACACATAGCAATATTTGTAAAATGATATATAAATACATATGCATATATGAGCATTTGTTTACATAAATGTTATTTGTTATATATATATATATTTTTTTTTAAAGGTGCTTAGATTACCTAAATATTACTCAGAAATTACAGGGATTCCCATGTTCCCCAAAACATTTTTAACTTCAGAGTTGTGAGAATAAATATTTGACGAAATTGGTGGCAGAATTCACTGAGATAAAAGCCTCCACACATTATTCTTTTCAAGTTAAGTTTTGGGGGAGTGGGTGGATGGGGAATTGATTAGGATTCTAAGGTAACAGATCTCTGATTTAACAGTGACAGCTTGGAAAGCACAATTTCTAAAAGTACCTTGGATGGGAGGAGGGCTATAATGTTGTGTTTGGAATCACAAGGGTCTGTCATGCATCTCAGGATTTTAATTTCTTTTCATCCTTTCCTAATTGTCCTTATAGCAACATCTAACTTATTAAGTAAGTTCTGGCTATGGTTACCTTGATAGGAATCATATCACAACAAGTGTCTAGCTTTTGAGTGTATTTTTAAACACCTATTTTTAATAAATACTTTCTTAAGGGTCAGATTACTAATGCATTATAGAGTATTAAATTATCCCACAGTTGTGGAAATGAGTATGGTCCTCTGCCTCTTCCACTCCCACCCCACAATAAAAGATGTTAGCTGAACTTCCCCAACTTAACACAAAGCCTAAGAAATTTTAGTAAATGTGTATTTCTTGCTTCCTATATATCTGGAATGCTTATTTACATCCTGTTACCTTCAAAAGGAGGCAGTTTAAAAATTGTTCACTAGTGACTTCTGTTAAACGCCATTCCTACATGTACTATGTGTGTTTCTTGGTGAGCATTGACCTTGCGGCTTTAAATCTGAGTACCATGTACTATAGTCATTTAACTTAATATCTCTTTGGTATTAGAAATTTATTTTACAGAATTGTGCTAAGATGTTTTGAAAAAGAAAATGGAACTGCTGTGGTAAATACCAAGTTGGTCCCAAAATAGATTTGGCCATCATTTGGCTGTAACACATTCTGTTAAACTGGAAGAATTTATATATGTGTATTGCTTTGCTTTGGACCTGTAATTCTATATATGCTGCTCTACAATATTGAATTTTACAAAAAAAAAACCACAAAACAATATTTTGTTTTCCGCTAAAAAAAATGAAGGGACTTTTGCAAAACTGAAACCAATCACTGTCCGGTATGAGCTCCCAAATACCCCAAGACTCTGGGCAAGTAGTGGGAGTGGGGGTTTCAGGGGCATCGTCAAACTCTTCAGAAAATTGTACTGAAGACTTGCGTCAAGAGAAACTTTCAAATGAAGATAAAGTCATCAGGACCATTATTCAGTTATCAAGCTGAGTAACTACCTAGTTTCTCCTCCAGTCTGGCAAAACACCCATGGAACCACTGGAAGCAGCCACTTCCCCCTCCAATAGCACAAATCAAACTCCTGGTGCTGTTTGTGAATCAGAAAAATGCACCCCACTCCCACCCCCACCCTGCTCCCAAAATTGCTTTATGATTCACTTTACAAACTCACTGTGTCTTTACCATCATGACTAAGTCACACAACACAGGATCAAAACACAAGACCATGTTTGAAGCTCAGTCATGGGGTTGGACCAATGAAGCCCTATCATAGCCCTAGATTAAGATTAAAGATGCAGAATGACTATAAAGGGGTCTGATCTCTAGAACCAGACATTTCATGGTATAATCTGCAATTTCCACTTGAATTCAGAAATTCAATGCAAGCAGCACATTACTAGCAGAAGACATAAGATTTAAGTTGCTTGGCAATGATGGAAGCCTAAAGTCAGTGCTCATAAGAGACATTCATATTGTGCACCTGGGATACTTGCTTTCTTGAAAATGTGTCAGTCATGGGGAAAATTCATTCTCCGATTATTTTTCAAAGGCTGAGATCAGGCACATAAAAAAGATGGGATATTTTCCTGACAGACTTTAAAACTGGGGTTTCCTCAAACTTCAGTAAAGAACTCTGGAATGCACATGGACATTTTGGAGTGTGAAACCACCACAGATAAGCTCAAATGCTTACTCATGGATACCATCTGTATTAGTCAGCCAAAGGGGTGCTGATGCAAATTACCAAAAATCTGTTGGATTTTATGTTGTTGGTTACCTCAGGAGAGATTGTGGTAGACATGCTGGGTTTTGGTATAAACTGCCAACTTCAGTTCCCACAGCAGTGGTTATGCTTAGGACAGCTGGCAGAGGCAAAACAAAGGCACTGCCCTAGACATAAACTCACAAAGACAGTATAAGCAACTGCAGCTCAAAGAGAAACTTATTCATTGATTAGTGCATTAATTTGTTTTAAGTACTGTACATTAATTTGTTTTAATATCTCCTCTATTCTAGAGCTTATCCAGAGGGATATTGAACATGTTGAAAGTCCTGGTAAAGCTAATATTTTCTAAGTGGTTAATGAATTTACCCATGAGATAAAGGAATGGCTCTCTTAAGTACTGTCTTTATTTTGCTTGCCATATGCGTGTCTTTTTGTTGTCTTTATATTTAGCTTTTTGAAGAAATCTCACAGAGTCTTTGATTTTAACTGTTGGGATGCTTTAGTCCTCTCTTTCACTTCACTATCTTTTGGTTCCACTATGATGTAACTTGAATTAAATTTTATAATTCATTTTGCTTCTTAAAACTAAGGATTGTTTTTAAAATCTTTAAGTGTGCTTATTTTGTAAACTGCTTCATACATGTTTGGTATCTCCACTCCATACACACCTTCAGCTGCTTTTTGAAGATAATTTTGACCCTTGATCAGGGTAAATGGTTTCCTCACTTAGTTTCTAAGTATAAATATGAGCTATATATTTGAATTTTAACTTTAAGAATCTTCAAAAGATGATATGAAGGTGATTTGACTTATCCATATGCTAAGGGTTTAACAATTTGAATAGATTTTAATGCTCTTTCTCTCCTTGGGATCCTCATTTTGAGAGTATGGAGTAATTAAAATGCCTCAATTATATGAGAAAAGGGCTGCAGATATGAATTATTTGAGAAGACATTTGATTGTTATTATCAAGTTCCCACCAACCTCCAACACAAGCTAGTTTAGCTTTTTATTCTCTTCGGCATCAACCAAATTTTTCTAAGTCCCTCTTTCAATTGAAGATAAAGGTTTTTTGCATGTAGCACAATACATGACTTTTTGAGTACAACTGGACTCTCTCATGTTCAACTCCAACAAATAGCCAAGTTGAAAGGCAGTTCCTCAGTGGGGCTCAAATCCAGTGAAGCACTAAGATTATGGATTAGACACAACTCCAGGGCTACCTGGTTCCAGTGTGGTCTTTTCCAGTGTAGTTCCAGTTATAAGTTTAACACTGTTTTGATATTCATGGTTTGTTAAGATTTTTGTTGTGGTGGTAGTTGTTGTCCATAGAGAACTTACTATAATTTAAGAGCTCACAAATATTTTTCAAAATGTGTTCACTCTAAATAACACAGATTGTGATATTTTCCAGTAGGAGGGCATTTGTGAATGTCTTGTCTTCTTAAATTGCATTTTAATAGTAATTAGAACTGTATTAGTCAACCAAAGGGGTGCTGATGCAAAATACCAGAAATCTATTGGTTTTTATAAAAGTATACTTATTTGGGTAGAATCTTACAGTTACCAGGCTATAAAGCATAATTTATTTCCCTCATCATGTCTGTTGTCACATGATGGAGCAAGATGACTTCCGTTATCTGCAAGAGTTCAGCCCTCCCTTGTCCTCTGAAGGCCCTGTGGTCTCATCTTCTTCCAATATCTGCTGTAGGCTGGGATATGTCTCATCTCCCTCCAGGGGCTTGTTTTTCTTTGGGCTCAGCTGCTTTGCTCTCTCTAAAAAACCAGCTGTAAACTATTAGGTGGATGACTCCTCTCTCTTCCTGAGGTTTTGCCATATCTAATGGAGCATTTTCTTTTTCCTCACATATCTGCTTCTCTGTCCTTTTACTTACTGAAAATCCAGCATTAAACTCCAACCTAACTTCTCTGCAGTACACTTTGTCTGTGAGTCCTTGCCCGCCAGGTTGGCAGCAGCTCATTGTCTTACTGATGTGGTCCAATCAAAGCCTTAATCATTGTTTAATCAAGTAAAAGTGAAATCTCTGAATCAAATATAATCTAGGATGCCCAGTGGAACACCCAGTTTACAAACATAATCCAATATCTATTTTTGTAATTCATAAATAATACCAAAATGCTATATTCCACCCTCTGAATTCCAAAAAGACATTTCAATATTCAAAGAAAAAACTTATTACAGTAGCAGTGATGAGTACAAAACAATTTATCTGCTTCCAATTCACAAATGGGCATTCAAAAGATAAACATTTCCAATACCATAAGGAGAAATTAGGAGGGAAACATGACTCATGGGGTCCTCTACAGTTCTGTAAATCTGCAGGGCATACTTCATTAGATAACAAAGGCTGAGAGTCATTCTTAAGATGACAGTTTCTTCTCCCTGGGGCACATGGGGACCCAGGCTTGCCAAATGACCATTTTCCTTAGTTCCACCCTCATCAAGCATCTGGGTGGTGACCAACCTCTAGACCTCAACCTCCAAGAGCATTGGAGTGATTGCCACATCTTACCCCATCTTTGGATTAGAGTATTAACACCCCTAATATGGTGAAATGAAGATAACATCCTCCCTAACATTTGGCATACAGGCTCAACTCTCTCAGAGCAATCAATTGACAACTGACCTTCCCTAATTCATGGGGAACAGGCACACCCTTCTCAGTCCTATGGGGTACTGACATTAACCACCCTAAGCCTCTAGGAATGTGCTCCATCCTCTATAACCTGGGGTAGCAAAATTCTCCCAGAACATTGGGCAGGAACATCCACCCTTTTCAACTCCTGGGGCAAACTCACTCTCTCTGTACACAAGGGTGGGATTCCTCACCGGGCCCAAGGCAATGTCTTAATTGCAGATCTCAGCTTCTGTGGTTTTCCTCTTGAAGTCATTTCCCCTTCATCCCTCCCTTCCAGGTCCCTTTTAGTCCAGACTGACAGCAATTTTGTTCATAAAGCTCTCCCAAAAAGTTTGTTGGTTTAGCATGCAAGAAGCAGGGGTCCAAATCATCAGACAGTAAGACTTTCCACAGGACTTCCCAAGATAATTGCATCTTCAATCCTGATTTACACGTTCCAAGTTTAGTTAAGTCCTCAAATGGATCACTATCATCTGGAAGCTTGATTTCCAGAGGCTTAGAATTTCCACAACAACTTTTTTTTCTTTGTGCCCAACAGTTCAGTCTTCAGTTTATCTCTCTCATGTAGTATTTTGCTATAAGCTGCAAGGAGAAGCCAAGCCAAAATCTCCAAATTTACTTTGGAAAATTCTTCAGCTAAATGCCCAGGCTCACCATTTTCAAATTCTGCCTTCCATAGAACACCAGGAGTTAATTTTGCTATGTTCGCTGAAACTTTAAACCACAGATCACCTTTCCTGCAGCTTCCAATAATAGTTTTATCATTTACTTCTAAGGCCTCTAAAAAAGTCTCTTTAGAGTCACATTGCTATCAACAGTCTCTACAAAGCAATGTAGGACTTTTCCATCAAGCATGTCACAATTTCTCCAAAAAAATAGCTATTACCCAATTATAAAACTGTTCCAGCTATTTGGTATTTGCAAAAGCAATTCCCCACTCCTCAGTACCAAATTCTGTATTAGTCAGCGAAAGGAGTGCTGATGCAAAATACCAGAAATCTGTTGGCTTTTATAAGGGGTATTTATTTGGGGTAGAAGCTTACAGCTACCAGGTCATTAAACATAAGTTAATTCCATTACCAATGTCTATTGTCATGTGTGGGGGCAAGATGGCTGACAATGTCTGCAGGGTTCAGGCTTTCCCCTCTCTTTCCAGGGCTTGCCTTTTTCCAGGCTCATCTCCTCTGTTATATCCAGAAGGCCAGCTGTAGACCTGCAGGTGAACAGCTTGATTCTCTTCCCAGGATCATTTCTCTTTCCTCACAACCAATATCCTCTGTGTGCTTACTTCCCTGGGGGCTCCATCTCAAAAAGTCATCATCAGAACTCCAACTTTGTCCTTTGCCACGTCTTTTATCTGTGAGTCCCCACCCACCAATGGGTGGGAACTCAATACCCTACTGTCATGGCCAAATGAAAGACTTAATCATAATTTAATCATGCCCAGAGTAACAGACCAGTTTACAAACATAATCCAATATCTACTTTTGGAATTCATAAATAATGCCAATCATGGAAGCCTAAATTCACTGCTCATAAGAGATATTCATTTTGTGAACCTGGAATAATTGCTTTCTTGAAAATGGGCCAGTCATGAGGAAAATTCATTCTCTGATTATTTTTCAAGGGCTGTGATTGGGTTTAGAAACAAGATGGGATTTTTCCTGAAAGATTTCAAAGCCAGGGTTTCTTCAAACTTCAGTAAAGAACTCTGGAACACACATGGACATTTTCAAGTGTGGAACCACCAGAGTTGAGCTCAAGTGCTTACTGGCAGATACCATCTTCTGTTGTTAAAAGGGATCCTGTACTGTTTCAGACCCAAGGAGTGCTGTGCACCCTTTTCTTACTAGATCTGTATCTCTCAGCTGAATTCTCTATTTGCAGTGGCCCTGTCAGGGTTAGGAAGCCACAAAGCTTTGCATTTTCTCTTGAACACTATGAAAGGTAAAATATTTCTTCATTACACATTTTACTTGGAGTTATTCAAAAGAAATAGAAAGCTATAGCAAATAGCGATGACTACCTGCTTGCTCCTTTTATTGAAGTCATCTTGCAGCTACCTCACCAGTCAGAATTGCTAAGCAAAGTATCTCCAAACTGAAGAAAACTCCCTAGATCACCCATGTTGGCACTTTGGAAGCATTCTGTAAGATGACAACAATCCCACATATTTCTATTTAAACATCTTCTTCATTTTAATTCTCTTTTCATTTCTCATGATGCAACAAAATTTGGTTCTGGAACTGAGGTTAAAATGACAGAAAAAATTTTAAAAATTAACATTGAACCATATGCCTTTCTTCTCACTTATTATGGCTCAGATCACATTGCAGGCCGTGTCCCCAGTCCTCTTTTTTGATCTGATGGCATCCACAAAACTGCAATATTTTTGATACCACAGTTAAGAGGTTTCCTAAAGCAAAAAAAATAAACAGAAGTTTTTTTGGAGTGTCTTTTGGTGGAATCTGATAAATGTCTGGCCATTGTGTGTTTTGTTTGGTTGTTTGTTTTTAATATACATTGCCAGTAAAAGTACAAAAAATGGAAAAATAATAATTAAAAAAACCCAACTGCAAAATGTCGGAGAAGATATTGAAAAAGGCAGAGGAAAAATAATTCAGTGCCAGGGAGATTTTAAAATGGCAATGGCTTCCACTGCCAATGTGGAAGACATTTTGTGGCTTCTAAGGGAAGCTAAGTATTGAGTTACACCCATGGTAACACAGGCATGATTTACAAACACCACCTGATGTAAGGAGGGATGGTTCTTAAAGAGGGAGTGAGAACCATGTCAGGTACAGGGGACATGATCTGACCCAGGGCCTGCTACAGGCCATTACTGCTCTTGTTCTGCCAAACTCCTACCCCCTTGCCACTCCCAGCACTCTGGATCACCTTGTTTACTTTATTTTATTTTTTATTTTAAAGATTCCTTTTTATTCAAGGTAGAGTAATTTATTTATTATTAACATTATTATTGGTGGTAAAAACCAAAATTTTCACTATACAAACCAATATTTGTAAAGTGATATATAAATATATATGCATATAAATGCATTTGCTTACATAAATGTTATTATTTTATATATATATATATATTTTTTTTAAAGATGCTTAGATTACATAAATATTACACAAAAATTACAGGGATTCCCATGTTCCCCACCTCCCAAACCTCCCATAACATCCCACATAAACATCTTTCATTAGTGTGGCACATCACCTGCAATAGATATACACATCCTGGGGCTTTGCCACAAAGCATGGTCCATAGTTCACATTGTAGACCCCACTCTCTCCCACACAGTTCTGCATGTTATATGCTGATGCAAAATGACCCATATCTGGCATTGTAATGTCACTAAGGATAATTCCCAAGTCCTAAGAAAGCCCCTGTATTACAACTGCTTTTCCCTTCCCTGGCCCAAAAGCATGTAGTGGCCACTGGCTCCACCTCACTGTTATAATTTTTTCCATTGCTTGAATCACAATATGCCTACAACAGAATACCATTAAGTCCACTCTAGTCCATAGCTCTTCCCCCAGTCCTGAGGAGACTGGGATGGTGATGTCCACTCCACCTCCAAGTTAGAGTGGGCTTATACCTCATGGATACAGTGGATGGGAATGTCCTTCCTACAGCTGCAGGCTCTCTCCATTCCCTGGGATGGCTGTTGTCCATCATCATCTCCTCACCAGGTGACTTCGGTGAGTACATTGAGCTGCAGAGTAGGAGTTGCAGTTCCACCAAGATTCCAGGCACAGCTGGCACATGGGCAGGACAAAGGCTCCAGTCTCTGGATATACTCCTACAAACTCCAGCACCACATACAGGTTTGAATAGAAGGGACTGATGGACCATGTGCAAGGAGGACTTATTTGAGTCCAACTCTCACTCACAGGAGCACAGATTTCAAAGTAGAGCCCACTGATAAGACTTCAATCTCTGGAGCTATCCCCCCTTATATAGGCCCTGGGTGTCTCCAGAGGCCTCAGGAGTCCCTCTGTGTGGCATGATATCCACTTTGGTGTTCTATGAGATCCTAATGAGTTGTGCATAAGCATGACCTCTGGGATGACCTCTTAACACTCTTTGAAGTCTCTTAGACATATGAACTCATTGTCTTTACCATTTCCCCCTTTTATTCAAGGTCTTTTTCCAGTTGTATTGCCAGTTGGCACTTGGTATTAATCCCTCATTGCCAGGGAGGCTCATCCCCGGGAGTTATGTCCCACGTTGGGGGAAGGTAATTAACTCATATGCTGAGTGTGGCTTAGAGAAAGGCCACATCTGAGCAATAAGGAGGCTCTCAGGTGGCAACAGTTAGGCACCCCATAATAGTAGGCTAATTTTCAGTTACAAGAGCAAAGACTCATAAGGCTAGCCATCAGTAACAAGAACCCATCAGTGGACCATCCTCTTTTGCCAGACACAGCCTCTGCACTCAGGGGACTGTTGCTGATCCCTTGGAGAATGTGGCAGAGCTCTCCAGACTGGGAATTCAGTATTCCCTCATTTATTGAGTGATTGTCTACCTATAGGGATCATGTCCCATCCCTTGATCATTTGAACAATTTTATATATCTTTCATGTATATTCAGATGAACTTCCTCCCATGAATCCTCCATCCCAGACACCCCCCACCAATGATCCTTTGCAGTCCCCATTGTAACCTTTCTGTGATCTAAAACTTCCTTGAAGATGAAGCCCATGTAATAACCAAATAGAATCAATATGAAAATGAATTAATAAGGATAATCTTAAATGCAAGAGATAAAAATACATGGAAATTCAGAAAAAAAAACTAAAAATAAAATATAGTTAATGGATTGGGACATTCAAAAACTGGGGAAAAATTTTTTTTACTTATTTTTTTTCCTTTTATCACTGCATTATCAGGTGTCCAGTCTGTACAAAAGGTGGAGAGGGGTTTCCCTTCTGTGGATTTGGCTGCCTGGACCCCCTCATAGCTTTGGGAAGCAGGTAAGCCGGCTTGAAGCAGCACCAGGCTGAGGGGAGAGGTGAATCTACTGAGGAAGCCTGATTTACCCAGCAGCCCAGTGACACCGAGGCTTGGCCCCAGAGGGGTGGAGTCAGACAATATTATCATTCTGCACTGACAAGTATCAGAGCTTCAGAGGCCAGAAAGTGGGAAGTGCTTGATTAGCTTCCACAAGCATAGTTAGGGTCCCCTCATTGACGGGGGTAGTCTAGAAGAGGACTTCTTTTGTTTACTTTCTAATGTATGTAATATCCATGACAGTGATCCTGTCCTGTTGCAGATGCCAGGACTGCTGTATCTTGTGGTTCCAAAAAGAAGACATGGGTTGGACACTCCCAAATTTTTCCACATACACTTTTTACAACTGAGCAATTAGAAAATTACAGCCAGAATTTAAGAAAAAGTATTCTGAGTATTGAGAGGGATTAAATGTACTTAGATTTCAAAACCAGGTGCCTAAAGCCCTGACAAGGAAAAGAATGAAGTGAAAATCATGTAAAAAGTTATCAGGCGGAAAAAAATTATCATCCCATTGTGATGTAATGATCTACACATTCCTGGTAGTTAAGTAATAGCACCTACATTTAATAATGTACAGGTGTTGTCATAAATGAAACACATTTACAGAAGAGTCTATGATTCTGGCCATGAATGATTTTGGGTACTTTAAATAACCTCTATCCATCTATAATTCAATATACATAACATTGCCACAATGGTACCCTTTCATTGATGTGCTTTTCAAATGAGCTGCTGTTTATAAAACATTCAAAGAATGATTAAGCATAGTAAGCATATGGTTATATACATTTCAAGCAATAAAATATATAGTAAAAATTTAAGGTTTTCTTATTCCAGAATATTTAAATTCCATCACTTTGAGAGGATTGGAGTAGCAGACATTTTAGAAACTACCATGCCCTGCTTTTGAAAGCAATGCTACTTTCACTTCATTTTCTTCTAAGCTTCTTTCTCCAAGTAAATAAACCACCATATTAGCAATTGCATGTGGTAGTTATTCTCCAGTTTGGGACATGTGTTAATCCACTTTCTTCTTTCCTACTCAAGTGGCCAAAGAATGCAAGAAAAATTTTACCTCTTTAGATAATCCTCAGAGCCTCTACCTGCATTAGTACCTAGTGCTCCAGCAGTGATCCAATCTGTCAGAGAATGCTGAAGGGATTCTTGCTATAAGATCCCTATTTTTTTTTTAGTACTTTTTAATAATATTTTTTCTTACATTTAAAAAGATAGTTAGATTACATAAATGTTAACCAAAAAATATAGGGATTACCTTATGCCCCATTTCCCACACTTCCCACACCCTCCACATAAACAACATCCTTCATTATTGTGGCACATTCATTGCAATTGATAATGCATCCTGGGGCTTTGTCACTGAGCATGGACAATAGTTCACACTGTAGTCTACACTCTCTCCCACACAGTTCTGCATGGTATGTGACAATATAAAATGGCCTATATGTGTCATTGCAGTGTAATTCAGGATGATACTGAAGTCCTGGAAAAATCCCCATATTACAACTCTTTTTCCCTCTCCCTGCACCCAGAGCCTCCAGTAGCCACTGCCTCCATATCAATGTTGTAATTTCTTTCAATGCTAGAATCACAATATGTTTATAGTGGAATACCAATAAGTCCACTGTAGTCCATAGCTCATGCCCCAATCTTAAGGATTATGGGATGGTGATGTCCATTCCACCTGTAATTGAGAGGAAGATTCTATCTCATATAGCCAATGGATGGGACTGTCTTGTTTGCAGTTGTCAGCTCTCTTATGTCCTTGGTATGGTCAATCCTCACCACTTTTTTCATTGTCCTGGGTGAATCTGATGAACTGGAGAACAGATGTTGCAACTGCACTGAGGTTCCAGCTGGCATATGAGCTGTCCAAAGACTCCAGGCTTTTGGATGTACATCTACAAACTCCAGCACCAAGTATAGTTTTAAATAGAAGGGACAGATGAGCCATGTGTAGGGAAGCCATAATTGAGTCCAACGCTGTCACTATCAGGAGCACAAAATCCAAAGTAGGGCCCACTACTAAGGCACCAAACTCTGGAGCTATCTGCCCTGACAACAGAACCTGGGTGTCTGCAGAGCCCTCAGGTGTCCCACTATTTGGAGTAGTATCCACTTTGGCAGTCTATAAGATCCTGCTGAGATGTGCATGAGCATTACCTCTGGGATGATCTCTTGACTCACTTTGAAGTCTCTTAGCCATATAAACTCATTTGTCTTTACCTCCTGCCCTCCTTTTATTTGAGGTCTTTTCTAGTTGCAGTGCTAGTTGGTGCTTGGTAGTAATCTTCCTTGGTGCCAGAGAGGCTCATGCCTGGGTATCATGTCCCATGCTGGGTGGAAGGTAATGCATATATATGCTGATTTTGGCTTAGAGAGAGGCCAGATTTGAGCAGTGAGGAAGCTCTCAGTAGGCACCCCACAACACTAGGCTAAGTTTCAATTTCAAGAGCAAAAGCACATAAGCATAGTCACCAATATCAAGGGCCCATCAACGGATCATCCTCCTTCACCAGTCATTGCCCCTGTACTTGGGGGACAGTTGCTCTTCCATAGAAAATGTGGTAGAGCTGTCCAGGATGGGAATTCAATATTCTCTTGGATATTGTGTGAATCTCAACACATTGTGACAATGTCCCATCAGCATTTGAACATATTTATATACATTTTATGTATGCCCTGGTGAACTTCCTCCCATTTATCCCCCATCATTGACACCCCACACAAATGATCCTCCCCTGCCCCAGCTGTAACCCTTCTGTGATCCAAAGCTTCTTCAGAAATGAAGGCATTAAAATAGCCAAATACAATATATAGGAAAATGAAAGAATAATAATAGGTTTAAATATAAGAAATAAAATACACAAAAGTTTATAAAAACTAAAACTAAAATAAAATTAATAGATTGGGATATTAAAAATAATGAAAAATATTTTATATTTTTTCCCATTTTGCCTTTTATCACTGTAATATGTGGTGTCCTTTCTGTACAGCGGCATTTTCTTCCATTTATTCTCCTGTGTTTTTCTATTTTTCATTTTGTTTTTAAAGAAGTTTTAGGTCAAAGCAAAGTCACATACAGAATATAGGGGACACTCATTTACCCAACATCCTCCCCTTTTCCTCCTTCCCATATTAATACCTTTTTATTTGTGGATGGTAGCTTTGTTATAACTGATATACAAATAGTGAAACATAACTACTAACCACAGTTGTATTAGTCAGCCAAAGGGGTGCTAATGTGAAATACCAAAAAATGGGTTGGTCTTTATAAAGGGTATTTATTTGGGGTAGAAGTCCACAGTTACCAGGCCATAAAGCATAAGTTTCTTCCCTCACCAAAGTCCATTGTCATGTGTTGGAGCAAGACAGCTGCCGACATTTGCCCAGGGTTCAGGTTTCTTGGCTTCCTCTCTTCCCAGGGCTGCATTTCTCTCCGGGCTTAGCTCCTGTTTCCTCCACAAGGTCAGCTGTAGGCGATCAGGCGTACGGTTCACTTCTCTTCTCCTGGGGCCTTCTTTCCAACATCAAAGCTGCTTCTCGAAGACTGCTTCTCAAAAGACTGCTTCAACTCTGTTCTTTGCCTTGCCTTTTAAATTCAATTCCCCACCCACCAGGGGGTGGGGCTCAACGCCCTACTGACTGACATGGCCCAGTCAATGCCCTAATCATAATTCAATCATGCCCAGATTAACAGATCAGATTACAGGCATGATCCAATTATATTTTTGGAATTCATAATTAC